>JAPDOI010000951.1:0-248284 GCA_029168955.1 Aplectana chamaeleonis | reverse complement strand
TTAGTTTATAAAAATGACGGGTTTTTCGTTATCAGTCATTGTTTTCTTAGAGAACTCCATATAAATACCTTGCTCTCTAGGGTGGTGTACTCTAAACGTCCGGCTTGGAGACAGGACGCTATGCGGAAGAGGTTGTTTTTGGGCGTATTGGCGCGTGTTTGTACCATGCGCACCAAAGATAAGAAGTCGTCGCAGGGTGTGCTGAAGTGTCGGTTGACTATGCGAGACCGCAGTAGGGCATACGGGACGTCGTCGGGCTGGCAACCCCTCAGTAGGGGTGTGCAGGACGCGCCGTAAGAATGTGTGCAGGACCTCAGTAGGAGTGTGCAGGACCCCCGGTAAGGGGTGTGCAGGACGTCATGGGACCTGTGCAGGAGACGTCGTAGAATGTGTGCAGGACCTCAGTAGGAGTGTGCGGGACCTTGGTAGGAGTGTGCAGGACATCATGGGACCTGTGCAGGACCCCAGTAGGGGTGTGCAGGACCTCGAGTAGGAGTGTGCAGGACATTTTGGGACCTGTGCAGGACCCCATTAAGGGTGTGCAGGACGTCGTAGAATGTGTGCAGGACCTCCAGTGGGAGTGTGCAGGACCTTAGTAGGAGTGTGCAGGACATCATGGGACCTGTGCGGGACCCCAGTAGGGGTGTGCAGGACCTCAGTAGGAGTGTGCGCTGACATTATGGGACCTGTACAGGACCTCGGTAGGAGTGCGCAGGATATCATGGAACGTGTGCAGGACCCCAGTGAGGGTGTGTGCAGGACGTCGTAGAATGTGTGCAGGACCTCAGTAGGAAGTGTGCAGGACCTTAGTAGGAGTGTGCAGGACATCATGGGACCTGTGCAGGACCCCAGTAGGAGTGTGCAGGACATCATGGAACCTGTGCAGGACCCCAGTAGAGGGCGTGCAGGACATCGTAGAGATGTGTGCAGAACATCCAGTAGGAGTGTGCGGGACATCATGGGACCTGTGCGGGACCCCAGTAAGTGTGCAGGACGTCGTAGAATGTGTGCAGGACCTTAGTAGGAGTGCGCAGGACATGCTTCAGAAACCTGTGCAAGACCCCTGAAGGATGAGCAGGATTTCATGGAATGTGTGCAGGACATCAGTAGGAGTGTGCAGGACATCATGAAGCGTGTGCAGGACAACAGTAGGGTTGAGCAGGACGTCGTAGAATGTGTGCAGGACCTCAGTAGGAGTGTGCAGGACCTTAGTAGGAGTGTGCAGGACATCATGGGTGTGCAGGACATCATGGAATGTGTGCAGGACCCAGTAGGAGTGTGCAGGACATCATGGAACCTGTGTAGGACCCCAGTAAGGGGTGTGCAGGACATCGTAGAATGTGTGCAGAACATCAGTAAGGAGTGTACGGGACATCATGAAGCGACCTGTGCAGGACCCCAGTAGAGAGTGTGCAGGACGTCGTAGAATGTGTGCAGGACCTTAGTATTGGGAGTGTGCAGGACATCATGAGAACGTGTGCAAGACCCCTGTAAAAGGATAGGCAGGACTTCATGGAATGTGTGCTGGATCTCCAGTAGGAGTGTGCAGGACCTCAGTTCAATGTTCAGGACACCGTATGCAAGCCAGGCCTCCGAATCTACAAGAACGATAGTTAAGTCCGCCAGAACAGAGACTACCGTAATCTCACTCCCGAGTTGGCTCTAAAATTTTCTAAGTTCTGACTCCGAATTCGCTTCATCTTCCCTACAGGTGGTGATGTTTCCACTTTTAGTCCAGGCAGATCCTCAACTGCTGACCCTAGAGAAGGACAGTTAATGTGTGAATCAAGACACACCGCTGCACTTCTTTTATACTTTATCATTGATCAATTGGGTATCATCAAATTTGTTTACGAGAGCCGAATAACATCATTCACGATTTTGGTAGTCCTCTTCTGGCGCACTTAACTATCGTTCGCGCTGGAAATTAATTTCCATTTTCAGGCTCAATTTCATGATTGATTCAGTAATTCCACACTGGTAAACTTTGGCGAGTCAAAAACGTTGGACGATGAGGTTAATATCCGCCACCAATTCTCACCAGTCATCTAGCCTTTTTTTCCTAGAATGTTGGTACGACAGTAAGATAACAGGAAAAATTGGATTTGGCAACTTTGAACTCCACATGCAGAAAAACTCCGAAAATGAGTTTGGCGCAGAAATTCAAATTCGTATTTACAATGTGTTCCGATTGACTTTTCTTTACAAATGAAGGTTTTCATGGGCCCATTCAACATTTTCTTTCACTAGAGGGGCCAAACTGCGCAAAACTCATAGAAATGATGAAAAACTCTGATAAAAGAGGCCTGATACTGCGCTATCAATCATTGTTTGTTAGAGAGCTCTACGGAAATACTTCGACTGGTAGCCTCACCAATGGGCCGTTCATTTCATTTCTGTCTTGAATGGTGCCCCCCCGTCTAGAAGAGTGCCTAGAACCTGGCAATTGGGTCATTTTGAAACTCATTTCTTCATTTTTCGACTTTTAAATTTAAAGAAGTATATGCCTTGCATCTATTTGTAGGAAGCCGCGTTGCAACAATTATCTTACCCAGTCTTAGCAGTGGAGCGGTTGTTTCTTCCCATTTCTACCCCTATGTTTTCGAAAAAAAAAAAACAACTTGACTTCTGGAGCTCGACGATGTTAGCAGAAGGGACCGCTTGTAAAAAAGTTGTGAAATTTCTGAAAGTTGGGCTCCTTGAAGAAAGGTCAAGAAGTTTGGCATTGCTCTAAATGTTGTGAAATTGTTTTATTGGATTTGGCTCTCAACTTGATTTTCAAATGTGAGTAAGAATTGTCGAATTGATTTGGCTGTGATGATACTATATGCAGATAACATAATCATTAAATGTAGTGAGAATTATTTGCAAACAGGATTTGGCAGAAGCTCTATCAATTATCACAGTCAAATCACGCGTCAGAAGGTCCTCTGGCGAGCGAATGAAGACAAAAAGAAAAAATAATAATCCTCAGTCAACAATGCTGAACGAAACGTGGCCTTATGGGCTAGAATTAAGGGTTTCCGAATGCTATTCTGCCCTTTCGGTGTAGCTCCACTAACAATAAGGTGCCAGACCTTCCCTCACCGATGAGATAAAAATCATGAAAACGAAATCTAACGCAATTTACTCGCTACTGACTCTATGTCTTCGCGTCCTCGCGCTGCACGGTTCGCATTGTATAGAAACGTTTTTTGCTGCCTAGGTTTATTCCTGTTCTCATTCGATTCAATATGCGCTCGAGGAAAACCCCTTCTGACGCGTGATTTGACTAAGATAATTGATACAGCTCCTGCCAAATCCGTTTGCAACAATTTCACTACATTTAATGATTATGTTATCTGCATATATTATCACTCACAGCCAAATCAATTCGACAATTTCACTACATTTGAAAAATCAAGTTGAAAGCCGTCCAATAAAACAATTTCACAACATTTAGGAGCAATGCCAAATCCTTGACCTTTTCTGCGGAGTAACTTTCCAGAAATTATGAAGATGGCTTCTGGTAAAGACCAGCAGCTATGAAATGACTTCAAAACAACTGAAACTGTAGTCTTAGGGGTGGTTGTTAGCAATCCGCCTAATAGCCGAGCATGGCTGAAAGTCATATCTGACGCTGTCTGTGCATTCCTGTAGTATTGATCACGCGGCGATCGATCGATACTATAGGATTGCACTTCCGCCACGCCGCTCGGCGACTATAAACGAAAAAACGCCTTACATTACCCGCTCATTCACTGAAGAAGCCAGAACAACTTGCAATCCGCTTTGGCCGGTCGATTAGGGATGTTTACTAAACAACAAAATGACGGTAATAACAAGTTTCGATTTACTTTGTATGTTCAATTCGGAATTCGGGCTTAACTTGTGAGGCCACATTCAGCGGTATGGAATTAACAACTAGACCATTGACAGCATAAGAGTAAAAATCAGACATCTTCTGGAAATCCGGTCAGTTGGTTTATTAACATCACGAATGATCACGTCGTAATATGCTTAACCTAAATCATGTGTACGGCCGGTATAAAAAGATGTGCGCCTCATCGGTTTACTCGAGTCACACTCATTCGGCATTCTGATGCACGGCCTCTTGAAAAATGACTGAGCACTCTCCGGAGGCCAGCATCTTTTTGACCATTCCGCCGGAGAGGATAGGCCCCCGCCGCAGTGGCCAACAGCCCGGCCGTCTAATTTCCCACCCGGTCGATATGTATTTGAGAAACACACGCAGAACGGGAAGGAATAAAGTGCTGCATATCATCCTCAACTGATAAAATTCAGCCCTCCGAATTATCCTATGCCGTCCTCGAATTCTTTTTCTGCTATTTCATGAGCGTTTAAAGATAGCTACACTCTAATCTTGATTTACCTATTCCTCCCCCATACCAGGGGCGTTCGAATTTGCTCGAATACCGACATGTTTTGACTTTATCGATGAATTTTGATTACTCATTAGTTCGAAAAATTCCCCCTCCCCTACTCTTACATCCCTTTTCCTCTAGTTTTTCCACCATTGATTCTTACTCTTTTTTTAACTTAGGACTTGAATGCTTTATTAAATACGAGGCCTCATGTTAGATGTGTTATACTCAATCGGATGAGATTCTTCCCTGCGCACCAGGTCATGACCATCTCCCTGGAACCATTCGCGTCTGAACTGCTTGGCGGCTCCATCAGGGGTGTTACACCGTTCGATCGTGATACGGTCATTGTTGTTGTCCTCTTTTCCGTATTGGAAAGTATCACAGGAGACAGCCATAAGGGTGGCTTCCTTGGGGTCGAGCACACCACAGGCTGGATCGACTCCAAGCCTCTTCATGTTGGTGGTCTTGATTGCCCATCCAATACGTCTTCGGGAGGCGTTGATGATCTTGATGTGGTAGGTGTGCTTGTCATCGTATGGAGCGTTGAAGACGGCCTTCGCGTTCGGCTGAGTGTTGATGTCACCAGGAGGAACTGAGGCCATTGTCGGTTCTTCTATGATAAAAAAACGAAACCACGAGTAAAGAGTAGTTGAGACTAAAAAAAAATGATCTAAATGAACTAAAATGAACTAAAAAAATTTTCCTTGTAATATCCCACCTGACTCTTGCTACCAACAGTTTCTCGCTCAATTTTCTCTTCTCAATACGCTTTCTCATCGACAATTATGTTCCTCACCGAGGAACCTAGGCAGAATTGTTTGGTAAAAATTCGTCTGCGGGTAGAGGCGAAACGAATTTTATAAACTTGTATTCATCTGCATCTATCTCCCTTATTTTTCTAGGTCGTATCAGGCATATTTTGTATCATTCCATACGGTTTCGTCAGTCCGGGCCAAATTTTACCGCATCATATGGCGATTTTTATCATTCGTGGATGATTTTATCACTTCATTTCTTCCCGTTTTGCGTGTTTCTCATACATATTGACCGGGTGGGACTAGGAGGGCCGGCTTTCGGCCGACTATGACGGGGGGCCATAGGGGTATCCTCACGGCTGGGGAGGGGCGGTTTCGGCCGCGGTCTGCCGTGAAGGTTGCCCCTCACCGCCAACCGCGGCGAAGATCATGAGCCGCTGATCTCTGCCGCAGGCCATCATTACGGTAACCCATAGTCAGTAGTTTATTTACTGAAATTGTTCTTACAATAGGAGTAATTGTTGTTGACAGCTTGAGTGGGCCTCAAGTTGTTATAGACATATGAATAACCTTACCATCTATTATGTTACGGCGACAAGCAGAAAGTTGTTTTCAAGGAGAGTCGAAATCATGTAAACGAAAATGTTCTAGTGTATGTATTTGGTCGATCCTGCAGCCTATTTTTTCCCTCAATAAAGATGTTAGTGCAGATGGTAGCCTCATTACTCAGAAGATTTTCGCTTACTTGATTTCGACTTTGAGAACAACTTTCTGCTTGTCGCCGTAACGAACCACGGTATAGTTGTTCTTACGTGAATAACAACTTGAGACTCACCAACTTGTCATCAACAATTGCTATTACTGTAAGAACAACTCTATAACAAGTTATGAGCCTTATGCTGTTATCTAGTTGTTGATACCGTATTGCACAATGTAGCTGACAAGTATAGCCCATTAACCTGTTAACAACACTTTCCGATTCACCCACGGAACACTACTCTATCGCTGCATTGATTCCTAGCAGTGAGAACTGCTAGGAATCAATGTAAAGATTTCTGAAAATTTAGCTTCCTGGCCAAAGTAACGATTTGGTAATGAAAAAAAAGTTTTGAAAATGTCTTGAAATATCTTAAAAAAATGATTTGGCATAAAATAGCCTGGAAAATGAAAAAGCTAGGAAATGAAGTGAAATAGCCAAAAATGTGATTTGGTGATCGATCATTTCATAAGCTTCTCCGTTAAACTTATCAAAACGAAATCAAGCACGATATGGAATGGAGCCTTGCGTACACCTAGCTTGACCTATGCTGATTCCCTTATTTCCAGCTTTCAAAAATGGCTTAATGTTTCCGTTGCGCGCTTGATTTCGTTTTGATAAAGTTTAACGGAGAAGCTTGTGAAATGGTGATCGCAAATCACCAAATCATGTGCGGCTATTCACTTCAGTTCCTAAGCTTTTTCATTTTTAGGCTATTTTATGCCAAACTATGCTACATTTAGCGCTATTTCTACACGTTCACTCTCAACTGAGATTTCGAAAAAGGGGTTGCGCGCAGGGCCGATTCAGAACCAAATCTGGTGCACGCTTCGCGCGCACCACAATAAATGTAGTAACACTTCTGGGGGCTCAAACCTTATCTCATGTGTGTCGAACACTGAAATACGGTCTTGCAACTCTTAGAAAACAACGTTCTGTTGGTACGAGTGTTACCAAGATATCCTCACCGTGAAGAATTAACCTTTAAAAAACGCACGAAAGTGTTTATACCAACCCAACCCATGCCCACTAGAAACAAATACGGCAGCTAAATATAAATCTAGAGAGTCATGTGAATGAATAGCGCACAACCTAGTAGAGCATCATTCAAGGATTGAGAAAAAACACAAAAATGAATAAGACATCCGGAGAACGTAGTAAGAGAGGAGGGGATAACACCAACTTATGGCGAAAATTGCACTAAAGCTCCAGAAGAGATAGTTTCTAGCAAAGAAGAGAGTCGAAAGCCCATCCAGAAGAAGTATCGAACTTCTGGGCTGGGATTCATGAACGCAGCCGGCTAGGTTTGGGTTTGGTTAGGGCAGCAACCCCAGCGGTAGCCAAACCGCGAACCGGGATTCACAACCGTCTCATCGCGGTTGGGTAGCTAACCATTCCGCGGCCACGTACTTGCCACTCAATTGACGCCGAGAATCTCGATTGGAGAAAATCAATATTGGCACTTGGGTCGGAATTTCCCTAACCAGTCACTGTTTTTATTGCACATGATTGCTAATTTTGCTTGCTTTTTGAATTCTTATTTTTGTCTACCTTTGTGCTTCTACCTTCTTCAATGGATCGCAGGCATTTAAAGGATTTTCCTCAACTTGGAGATGTTTTTTCCATTTTTAAGTTTTTCATTTTTCCTTTTTTTTAAATCCTTTTTGGTTTAAAAGTTCATAAAGTGATGCTCTCTCACGATGAGCCTGCAAACCTGCTGGTGAAATTTTTAACCCCAATTTAGCTTTTTCTCGCATTACTAGCCTTTTCAACTTCTTTTTTTTTTCAGAAACGCCCCTCTAATTTTTTGTGTGTTTCACCATGGCTTAGGTGTTGCTACAGGGATCATCATCATCCTCCCCATGAGTTTTTTTGGCTTCAAGTTCTCCGTTTGTCGTTTGAGTTCCGAGTTTTTTCCATCTCTTTTCTTCTTGTCTAAGATCCCTTTTTGTTTTTTTTCTCTTTGTCATTTCTCACACAAGCTTATTGTCGCTGACAACAGGAGAAAAATAAAACGGCTCCCTTAGAAAATCATATGGAAAAAGCTTAAAATGCAAGGGAAAAACTGGTTTGAACTAAAAACACCGAGAAAAACCCAGGTTGATCACAGAATCATGTAAAAAAACATTTACATTTGAAATCCAAGTGGGCGCTTCAGAAAAAAAGTAGAAGAAAACAGGGTTTTCCAACAGAAAAATAACGAAAACGTGATATTACGAAAAGTGTGCTGGGGAAAAAATTCTGAGGAAAAAATGAGGAATTCGGAGCTGGAAATGGGAAAGAAACTCCAGCGAAGAGCCTGTGGCTGCTCGGTAAATGGTCGAGCGCACTTTGCGGAGAGAGACAAGAATTAAAGGAACAAAAAGTGGAGCCAAAAAGAACAACTATGTGCTATAAAATAAAGAAGAGAGGTAGAAGAGTAGGAAGGACAGGCATAATGATTTTTAGTTAGCCATGGGCAACATACATAAAAAGTTACAGATGAGGTTGATGATTCTGAGAATTTTTCCGTTGTTATCCCGAGAGGAACACGATTATGGCTAGAGGGCCTATAATGTAACGGCAGTCAATAACGGCGGCATTCCTGTATTTTCAGCTTGCCTCGAAGATGGAATTCAAGTTTTCAAAATATCAGGATATTTTATTATGCGTATTCGCCATAAAGGTGCGTTTCCTCAGTGTTGTGCACTAATACAGCACACCATCAATTCGACGACTAAGCCGCAAAACCGCTGCTAACCGCGGTTAACCGCAGCTCCGAGGTGCGGTTGCGCGCTCAGCCCAATCGTAGCCCAGCCGTAACCAAACCGGATTTTTCGTGAATGCCGGCTTTCCTCCGCTAGCCCAGCCGTAACCGTGGTTTTGCCTTTGCATGAATCCCAGCCCTGAGGACTGATTTCAGGGGTTTCCAGAAAGGTTTGCAATTTTAATAAAAAAAATTCGACAGCAACCTCATCAGCAATCACCACTCCTCGCCGCAATTTTGTACAAAAAGCGCGAAAATCGGTAATAATATTGATTATCGATCGATGATATGTCGCCGTGTATGAATTCGTGACAAGTTCAGTACTTACCCTCCGACGGCCTGTGTTCATTGGTGGCAGATCCACCCACTAACCCCGGTCTCCGCAGCCGTAGCATGCCCGAGCAGTTTCCGTGCTCCACGGGTAATTTGGTATGTTAATCCACGATTTTGAGGTACCCTTCAAAGTTAAGTTATCAAGTTCCAAGAATTGGAAGCAGGAGGGGACCTGCCATCCCATTTCCGGCCTCCTGTCCAAAAATGAGCTTTTCTAGCTCAGTTTCCAAATGTTTACCAACAAATTTGTGAACGCCTTCTCAAAAAAGGAGATTAATAGAGAGAAAACTTGCGGTTTTCAAAATTTCTCTCAAATCCTAGAAAACCATTCTAAACCATTTTTGGGCAGAATGTCCAAATTTTGCGCTCTTTTCAATGCAATTTAAGAGCTAATTTCTACAATACCCCTTAACCGTTAGATTTGAAAAACGGGTTGCGCGCGTGGCCAGTTCAAAACCAAATCTGAACTGTGCATTCAACACCCTAAGCTTGAGTGAGAGTAAGGCAAGATTTGCGATGCACAATAACATGTTAAAAAAGTGTCCACCAAGTTTCGCTAAACCCTGGCCGAGACATGTTAGAAACCGTATTCGCGAAAATGGGTTTTCTTATATTTATGTTCAGTATATTTCTGAAACTCAAATGAATTAGAAAATGAAAACGAACCTCTGTAAAAATTCGAGGTCATTGCCAAAAAAACCGGTTTTTGTCCAAAATCTTAATGGAAGTGAATACTGTGCTTTTTAGGGCCCATATTCCTGTCCGCCATGGCGTCTCGACACACGCTTTGCGGCCGCACGCGCTCGAAAGTCAGTTGAGTTTTCCAGCCCCAAAGACTGACTCGATATATGGCTTTTTAAACGGTTTTCCCCTCTTTTTTTTCTTTCCAGTTTCCTAAACCCACACCTAGAGTCAAAAAAATCGGCGCCTGCGTCGCTGAAATCTCTTCCGACTCGCAAGCGCGTGGCCGCAATGCGTGTCAGACGCAATTGCCGGACCGGAATTTGGCCCAGATAAGCACGAGTAGATTTTTAATATCTGTTTACATTTACAAGAATAAAAAATGAACAAAAAACCCCCAAACAAAAATGAGTAAACATAAGAACCAGAGCGTTCGCGGAATTTTCTGATAGAACGTGATTATTGATTTTTTTGCTTTACTTTGGAAAAATCTCGAAATTTTAACTTACTGCCGTAATTTAATATTCCCATGTTTCAACTCAGAAAAAATTAATTTGTCATTGATTGATCGGATTGCGACGAGAACCGATGGAAAAAGCTAATTCAGCCAAGCAGGTTGAAATGTTCAGAAATGCCCATATAACTTTGACAGCTTTGGCGTTCCAGCTAGAAGGAGTAGTAGGAACTGCGCATAGTCTGTCCAGTTTGGATTTGTTATCAACTTTTGGCTTGAAAGCCGCCAGGTTTGGCTGAGAGCATAGAGAAAAAGCCTACATAGAAAAAGATAAGCCTTTCAAACTGCAAAGAAGAATCAGAAGAAGAAAAACAAACAAGAGGCAAGATGGAAAGAGAAAAGAAGGAGAAACAGAAGATCAGGAGCAATTGAGGAGTGTAGAAGTTGATTGGAATCCGAGAATCTTCCGTGTTTCGAGAACCGGCGCTTGCCGGCATTCAGTGTACTTGGAAGTGAATTGAAGCTTGTTTCTACATTAATATCATCTCTAATCCCAGCCGGCAAAGTGGAGTTCGAGTTGTTTTCCCTTGTGAATGCAGCGCAATGTGGGGATACAGTTGTTTTGAAGTCAATTCGTGAGTTGATATTCCCTGGCAGAAGTCGATGCTTAGTTGAAAAAAAACTGGTCATTCAAGCTAAATTGGTCGAATTAAAGTTGATTTTGTTAGAGATTGCTGGGAATCAAAGTAATTCTAAAAGTTCTGAGTATGCGGATTCTTCGCGTGCTTTGCACTGCAGTTTCGATAATGCTACACTTCTTCAAATATACAGAGTACAGCTTGAAATCGAAGATCTTTCTCTCAGGATGAACCCAGTAAGCGACTGCAATTTTCGCTAAATTTTCGAACTTTTTTTGTCATTTATCACTTAGGTATTGAATGTATGAGAATGCGGTGACAATAGGTTACCTGACTATTCACACACTTTTCGACCAGAAACAAATGAAACACAAAACAAGTGTCAACATAATTTTTATTAGAAATCTAGTTGTATGGATTGATGCTAGTGTCTTCATTAGCATATGAATTAGAGCAACCAACTCCACCGTTATACCTGCACATGCCGAGTGACTTCTTGAAGATGTGTTTCTTTTACCGTTGCTTGTAGAACTATGTTAATTGGAAAAGAAGAATACATGTCAAGGAAAGCTTGCTGACTAGTAAAACGAAGAGTGGCACGAAATATAAGGAGATAATTAAAATTGCATGTAAGGAGTCATCAGTTCCAGGAAACTATGTTCACAGAAATTCAGTATTAGGGTAACATATTAGGCAATGAGGAGAATTTTTTTTTCTAATTCGTGAAATCTCTACTCCGGAAAATTATAAGAAAATTGGAAAAGGGAATCCCGGCGTCGAGTATTTGACTTATGCATGGTTTACAAGCTTTTTTACCCATCAGCTGCCTTCCGTCGAAAAAACGTTTTCCAAACCACGACAACCAGTACTAGAGGGAGCTATTTTAGGATCACGTTGTCTAGACCGAAACCACAATTCGCGCGAAGTCATTTACCTTCAGAGCGGGCAGCGCCTTCCTCAAAGCCACGAAATGTACTCCAGCCACTAATGTGACTTACATATGCTCAATTCAAGAGTATGATGTCCAAATTTCTTCACTGCTACGAGTTATCTTAGTTTTTTTCCTTGTTATCGACTGCACATTTCTCATTTCTCATAGAATTTCTTCTTATACTTGGCGTCTGTTCAAGTTTTACCTAGTATTCGCATATCGTTATGTATGTCTTTTTTTAACAATTGCCTCTTGTGGTCGTAATAAAACTAAACTAAATTCCTTCTCCGCTTCCAATAAACAGAAGTAGTCGCAGTTTTCGCATTAGGATCAAATCTTCCTCGGAATTTCTGCCTTCTTCACCTCCTTGGAGATGTTTTCGATCACATCTTCTGCACAATCGCGCGCATTTCGAAGGTGCCGTTATGGTTTCCGTTTCGATTTAGTCTGACGCATGGACCGGGCGGCTGGCCGTGCCAGGGTGGCGGCATGGCCTCACTGGAGAATGGGTTTCGATTCGCGCGGAGTGATCTACCGTCGTAGCCCGGTCCATTCAATCAGACTAAAATTATTACGCGAACTCTACATGTTCTTCATCGCGTACGGCCCTTTTTGGCAGATGTGGCATACCATAAAAGAGCTCATTGTTGTTCGATATCAGATTTCCTGTAAGTTACCACCATCAGCTATCACCACTCCTCGCCGCATTTTGAGGAAAGCGCACTTTCCCGGTGGTCGGCGCACTCCCAGGTGGGTCCCGCACGCATTTTTGGGCGCTAGGAGCACTCCTAGTTGGGTCCCGCACACATTTTTCAGCGCGTGGCGCACTTCAGGTGAGTCCCGCCCACATTTTTCGGCGCTTGGCGCACTTCCAGAGTGAGTCCGCCCACATTTTTCGGCGCTTGGCGCACTTCCAGTTGGGTCCTATACACTTTCCTCGGCGCTGTTGACGACGTACCGATGACGTCACATCAGAACCAGTAGCTATTACTCGAACAGTGAGGAATGAAAAGCGTGACGGCACACGACCTACGGCAGCTCACCATGAAAATTTCTTAAGCTTCCTGGCTCCACAACTTCATTATTTGTGAACCGATTTGACTCAAATTTTGTGAGCAGGTGTCTCTAGACCCTCTCACTTATAGCCAAAAAAGAAATCTCCAGGAAATTTGTTTTATTAGATTTACAAACTACTTCACTAAAATTGTAAGTGGTCACAAGGCCTAGGCAAAACAAACCTCTTCAATCGCTTCGCGGCTGGAGACGATTTCTATTGACATTAAATAATCTTAGTACTTAGTATGCTCCTCTGCATTGCATACCTGAAGATGAAGGCGTGTAAGCCAAGTACTTGCCAGTGAAAATATGTGAGATGAAGAGTGGTGGAGTGTGTGGGGGCTAGCAGGCGCTACTATGCTAACGCCGCGTAGCGCCCCTCAGCGCGACCAACGAAGATGAGCCATCCTTCCCGAAGTTTCATACCTACACTCGACACATTACCAGTGCAGTATGATACCATGGCATTAGCCATTGATGTAACTTGATCAACGGGTGGGTTGGTCATAGCAACATGTATGTATCGGGTATTTCGGGGGGTGATCTGTTTTGACCCTATTTGGCGGCTGCACCGTCCCTAAATTGAGGAAAACCCCGAGCTGTCGGCTACTGGTTGATATGACCAACCCACCCGTTGATCACGTCGAATCAATGGCCAATGCCATGACATCATTCCTGAAAGTTTAGGTTCCTGGCAAAGAAGTAAAGATTTGGCATGGTCATAAAAATACTCAGTTAAAGGAAGATAAAGAAAATAAAAAAGGTTTTCAAAATATTCCTGAAAGTTTTGGTTCCTGGCAAAAGTAAAAAGATTTGGCATGGCCATTTTTTCGAAAATTTAGAAATATACTCTCGTTAAAGGGAAGGTAAAGAAAAATGGAAAAGTTTTGAAATATTCACTGAGAACGATTTGGCGTAGAATAATTTGATTTTGGGAAATGTAGTGAAATAGTTGAAAGTATGATTTGGCAGTCGAGTTTAGACCAACTATTGATAAGAGTTGTACAAAGTGAGAGATCGCATTGTATGAGCTTATCCGTAGAACATATCATGAAACTAAATCACGCGTGATATGGAACGATGAGCAGTTAGATTTTACTTCACTTAATACGTGAAGACCACGGCATTCCAGCTCCCGAACGAGCTTTTACTGCTTTGCCTTATCACGCTTGATTTTGCTTTGATAAGCTCTAAGGATAAGCTCATACAATGCGATCTCTCGTTTTGCACAACACTTATCAATAGTTGGTGCAGAATCGACTGCCAACTCATACTTTCAGCTATTTCACTACATTCCCAAAATCAAATTATTCTACGCCAAATCGTTCTCAGGAATATTCCAAAACTTTTTCCATTTTTCTTTACCTTCCCTTTTTAACGCGAATATATTTCTAATTTTTCGAAAAAATGGCCATGCCAAATCTTTACTTTTGCCAGGAACCTAAACTTTCAGGAATATTTAAAACCTTTTTCATCTTTGCTATCTTCCCTTTTTAACTGGTATTTTTATGACCATACCAAATCTTCTTTACCAGGAACCTAAACTTTCAGAATTTCATTTATTTTTCCTAGAGGGTTTCCTTTCTAACATGATTTGCACCTGGCAGTGTTAGATGAAAGTAAACCCACTGATGTCCTGCCCCCTTCTATGACGTCCTGCGCACTCCAACTGATAGCCTGCACGCTTTTTATGACGTCTGCACCGCCCACTGATGTCCTGCACCCTTCACTGATGTCCTACACACTTTCTATGAGAGTGCCACACTCCCACTAATGTCCTGCACACTCCCACTAATGTCCTGCACCCTTCCACTGATGTCCTACACACTTTCTATAAGGTGCTGCACACTCCCACTATAGTCTGCATCTCTCACTGATGTCCTGCACACTTTCCTATGACATCCTGCACACTCCCACTAATGTCCTGCGCACATTCTGTTACATCATGCACACTCCCACTGATGTCCTGCACACTTTCTACGGCGTTCTGCGCACACCCATTTGGGTTCGGCACACTTTCTACGGCGTCCGGCACTCACTTTCATTTGGGTCCCACACACTTTCTAGGGCGTTCTGCGCCACACCCATTTGGGTCCACACACTTTCTACGGTGTCCAGCGCACCTCCCGCCAGGTCCCACACACTTTCTACGGCGTCCGGCACACTCTCATTTGGGTCCCACACACTTTCTAGGGCGTTCTGCGCACACCCATTTAGGTCCCGCACACTTTCTACGGCGTCCGGCGCACTCCCACTAGGGTCCCACACACTTTCTACGGCGTCCGGCGTATCACTTTCATTTGGGTCCCGCACACTTTCTAGGAGCGTTCTGCGCACACCCATTTAGGTCCCGCACACTTTCTACGGCGTCCGGCGCACTCCCACTTGGGTCCCACACACTTTCTACGGCGTCCGGCGCCTCTCATTTGGGTCCACGCACTTTCTACGGCGTCCGGCGCACTCCCACGTGGGTCCCGCACACTTTCTACGGCGTCCGGCGCACTCCCGCAGGTCCCACACACTTTCTAGGGCGTTCTGCGCACACCCATTTGGGTCCTGCACACTTTCTACGGCGTCCGG
This sequence comes from Aplectana chamaeleonis, assembly GCA_029168955.1. Taxonomy (NCBI): domain Eukaryota; kingdom Metazoa; phylum Nematoda; class Chromadorea; order Rhabditida; family Cosmocercidae; genus Aplectana; species Aplectana chamaeleonis. Next base: position 232,986 of record JAPDOI010000951.1, on the reverse strand, counting down.
CGCTACTCCTACTTGGGTCCCGCACGCTTTCTACGGCGTCCGGCGCACTCTCCATTCAGGGTCCGCACACACTTTCTACGGTGTCCAGCGCACACGTTGGGTCCCGCGCACTTTCTACGGCGTCCGGCGCCACTCCCACCCCAGGCCCGCACACTTTGCGGCGTCCGGCATCTTTACTTTCATTTGGGTCTCGCACGCTTTCTGGGGCGTTCTGCGCACACCCGTTTGGGTCCCGCACACTTTCTACGACGTCCGGCATCACTCCCGCAGATCGAGCACGCTTTCTACGGCGTCCGGCGCGCTCTCATTTGGGTCCCGCACACTTTCTACCGGCGTCCGGCGCTGCTCCCACGTGGGTCCTGGACACTTTCTACGGCGTCCGGCTGTCACTCCCATTTGGGTCCCACACACTTTCTGGGGCGTTCTGCGCACACCCATTTGGGTCACGCACACTTTCTACGGCGTCCGGCGCACTCTCATTTGGGTCCCGCACACTTTCTACGGCGTCCAGCGTACTCTCATTCGGGTCCCGCACACACTTTCTACGGCGTCCTGCACTCTCATTTGGGTCCCACACACACTTTCTAGGGCGTTCTGCGCACACCCGCGGGTCCACACACTTTCTACGACGTCCGGCATCACTCCTACTTGGGTCCCGCACACTTTCTACGGCGTCCAGCGCATACTCTCATTTGGGTCCCACACACTTTCTAGAGCGTTCTGCGCACACCCATTTAGGTCCCGCACACTTTTTCTACGGCCTTCTACTTTTACCCATTTGGCTCCCGCACACTTTCTACGGCGTCCGGCTCACTCCTACTTTGGGTCACACACATGTTCTACGGCGTCTTTCGCACTCCTGCTGGGGTCCACCACACTATCTACGGCGTTCTGTGGGGCACTTCAAAGTCACACCGTGCGGCGTTTCAAAAGTACTTCTAGATCCCGCCGTATTGATTGGAAGCGTTGCCCGTCAAATCCTGAGCAAAAGCCTATCAGTAACGGTGTTTATTCCACTAGTTCATTTTTACGAATAAGTAAACGTCTGATGGTTTATAATAACATGTTTACGTGTTTTTGTCTTTCTTCACCCTCAAAGTATTTGAGGTTCCGCAAAAATTGAGCTACCAACTGGGGGTGACAGGAGCTAGGTGCAGAAACAAAACCAGCTTCCTGGCCAAGAAAATGAGCTCTCTAGCTCCAACGATAAGTGTTCCAACAAGATCGTGAACGCCAAGTGAAAAAAAGGAGGCGAGACATTTTTCTGACCAAAATGACGTGGTTTTGACACTTTTTCTCGAATCTCAGGTAACCATTCCGGGACCATTTTTGAACAGTTATTCACATTTCTAAAGTATATTAAATGCAAAAAGAACGGTCTTCCTACGTTTACTCTGGACCCTGATACTGAGATCAGGGGGTTGCGCGATGGCGAATCAAAGCCAAATCTGGTGACCACAATACCGCGCTGGCAATATGTCCGGTTCCGCATTTCGTGTTCTCAGTTTCTCCATTTCTACCATTGTGCTACCTTGAAAACAGACGCTCAACATTCATGATAACGCTATCATAGTAGCGTCGCGGCTTCCGAATAATGTTATCCAGCCCACCCCCCCAATCGACTCATTGGCCGTGGGACAGATTTTTGCATTGGAGCAGGCTTTTCGCACTAGCCTTCCAATCCGCTCAGAAAGTATCAATATCACAATTTCGCAGGATTTCTCTATGGTACGAGCAAATTTCAAGGATAGAATGGCTCAATTCACATGTATAACTGGTTTCGATATAGTTTGACTGCATAACAGTGAAATGTATCACTGAAGAACTATAATGAAAACATTCTATTTTATTACGTCTTAGACATCCAGTGAAGCATAGTAATTATGATTATGAAATGTACTATTCTTAGAACTATTTTTGGCGTAGAAATCCGGATTATCGTACTTCGCAACTATTCTGAAACCACTCTGGAAAAAAAGTTATACGCTTTTTCAAAGCCTACTGGCAAGGTAAGGGTACCCCATGAATTTTTTTGGGTGTTTTGGAGAAAAATCTCGGATTCGAGTTCAAAACTTGTATGCAGGGGTGCAATCTAGGGTGCTGAACACGACTCTGAGATCCGTTTGTCAAAATTCCGGAAGATTTACTTAGGGTTACGGTAGGTACCATGCCCTTTAGGGAGCAAAACGTACCTCAATAATTGGAAAAAATCATGACAAATGGACATTGAATTCACTGGGGTTCATTGCAACGAATAATCCCCCGCATACAAACTTTGAGTCAAATCTGAGACTTCTGACCAAACTACCTGATATGACCCATCGTGGATCTACCGTAGTCTGACTAAAGTCGATAAACGGACGTCAGATTCGCGCTCAGCACTCCAAATAACCCCAACCACAGACACAATTTGAGCCATATCTATCGTAGCACACCGGCAATCGTCAAAAGTCGCGATTTGCCATCAAATTTTACTCCCTCCTGGAAGCTTTTGAACGAGATCTATGTCCCGAAAACTTTGGAAAGTCGGAAATTAATTCCCAGATTCGTGATCAGCGCCCCAAACTAACCGCATCTGAGGAGGATTTTGAGTCAAATCTGGGAAGGTTTTTTTGAGTGCTTTCAAAGCCCTCTGCCATTGGTATAATGACCAAATGTGAGCGATGTGTCTTTTTAGAATAATGGCATATGAAGCACAAAATTGGACTTTTATTCAACTTCACTACATCAACATTATTCCGCACCAAAACCAGATCCACATTTTAGTGAAGTTCTTCTATCGCCTTAAATTGAATGAATAAATAAAATCAGAAGAAATCTTCATAGCAGAGTCAGTCAAAGTCATCAGACTATATCAGAAACCAGTTATACACATGTGAGTTGAGCCATTCTCTCCTTGAAATTTGCTCGCACGATAGAGAAATCCTGCGAAATTGTGATATTGATACTTTCTGAGAAGATTGGAAGGCTAGCGCGAAAAACCTGCTCCAATGCAAAAAATCTGTCCCACGGCCAATGAGTCGATTGGGGGGGGGTGGGCTGGATAACATTATTCGTTGTTAGAATGGCAAATGGGTCTCTCTAACAGAACACACCGAAGCTGCCATTGGCACAGATGAAACTGCGGCCATCGTGGCCAAGTGATGAGCAAGAGTAACATTTCAGAAAAGGAGAGGCATCGGTGGGGGGGGGGCGACGCTACCTCACCTCAACGGCTTCCCACTCCCGCGTCCCATCACCCTGCTACACATCCAATTAAGTGTAAACGTCTCGTCCTCTTCAGCCCTGCGCTCTATCTAATTTACGCGCGCTCGATCAGAAATATTAACATGGCGAAACATGGCTCACTGAAGACGAATCGGACTCACACAATGGGACCATCTGACCTCAGCAAATGATAGATGACAAATACGTGCCGCACTTTTCAATCGCTTCAGAAATTCGATGACTAGTAGGAAAAAATTTTAAAACAAAGAGTGAACACAAAACTTCTAAAAGTTAAGGTAAAATTGTAATACTAGAGAGCAACTGTATCCAATTGAAAAGAAACTCATTGAACTGCTTCCGCACCAGCAAAGTGGGAGTTGACCCGTTTGAAGTCTCCTGTTGAGATGCCATCAAAGAAAACGTTAGCGGAGACCCTGAAAATATCATTAATGCAGTTAAGTAGAGAAAGACAAGCAATTCATCAATGGTAAAAGTTCACTATTCAAGTTATACGGTTCTAAACGTTGGATTAGAAACGAAAAGCGAAATAAAATTCAATATTCTGGCACACGCGGCTAAATTTCTCCGACACTGGCAGCGGTCCTACGGGAGAAAACGACGATCGCGGCTCAGACAAACTCACGGCTCGTCCGCGGCGGCAGATGAGCTTTCCGGACGGTCCGCGGCGCTTGGCGGCTGATCCGCGGCACGATTGATAGTGGGACGGTCAAACGGCCGATCCGCGGCGCTGTTTGTTCCTCGTGGGTGGCTCGGGGGCGCACCGCCAATCCACCATCTCAATACTGATCGATGAGAAGCAGCCACATATATATTTTTTGAGTTGTTTTTGGATTGAACGATTCCACCACCTCATTCCTTTCACAAGTCACAAACAATTTTCCAGCCGCTGAATTCGACTTTATCAATTTGTGTAACTTCTTCCAACCGTTATATCTACATGCACGCTAATTATTCTTTCTCTATATGCCGTCGCAACAATGATTCTAGGGCAGAAAAATTTACCGATGGTAAGTAAATTTACATATCCTCGTTCAATTTGAGATTCTCTCTGATTTTGTTTTTTTCATTCAAATAATTTTCATGATTGTTCGGTTTCGTAATTCTCCTCATGTGTTTTTTTTCAAGAATAGTTCCGGTTTGATACCGACTTCGATCGATTTCGGCATGAAACCAGATCTCTTACCCTAGAAACCAGGTGCTGCGTGGGGCTGGGCCCACTATGGCGCGATGGAATTTGGCCACGCCCATTCGCGGACAGTGCTAAACTAAATTTGAGCACCTACCCGGGGTTTCTCCCCTGCCCCATTTTACCGTGCCGCACTCAAATTGAGCACTCACCTGGGGTTTCCCTCCCATGCCAAAATCAGGAGTCATTGCGGCACGGAAAAATGGGCGTGGCCAAGTGCGATACAACAGTGCCTCCTCTTCCTATATTAGTATATTTCTTACACTCGACAAAATTTCGACAACCGAGTTTTTCGACTAACTCGGGATTTCAGAATTTCGAATAATCGAGTTTTCGACTAACTTGATTTTTCAGAATTTCGAATAATCGAGTTTTCGACTAACTCGATTTTTCAAAAATTTCGAATAATCGAGTTTTCGACTCATCTGATTTTTCAAAATTTCGAATAATCTGTTTTCGACTAACCTGATTTTTCAAAATTTCGGAATAATCGAGTTTTCGACTAACCCGGGATTTTTAAAATTTCGAATAATCGAGTTTTCGACTAATCTGATTTTTCAAAAATTCGAATAATCGAGTAGTCGAATTGACTCTGATTTTTCTGAATAATCGAACACTGATCAAGCTTCGGGTTAACCGCATTTTTTGCAAATTTCGCAAAATTGAATTTCTAAAACACCTTATTTCGACTGTTTTACTCGAATCACTTTTCTTTTCTTTTTTCTGAACTAGGAGCGTACCGCGATTCTGTCAGCCCTCACCCTTATCGTACTGTGTCCTATCACCCTTGCTGTCCCGGTGTTTTACCTGAACGAGTGTTGTTCTAGCAGATTAGCCTCCTCAAAGCCATGATAGAAGCTAGTTTCCCGTGGTCTCATTTCGCGCCGCTTCACAAATCTGCACAGCATGAGAGCGCTGGACCGGGGAATGAACATGGTGGCATCATGGTACGTACACAGGAATGGCCACGGGTGGGTCGATCGGGCAACTTTCGCGGGACGTGGGCGGATCGCGGGACAAGGGGAAGACGAGCGTCAAACAATCGCGGATCGCAAAATGTACCGGCGCGAAAGATTTTCTGCCAAGGGAGTTCTGGCCAATATTCCGGTTGAAGTGTACTTTTCCAAAACCGTTTTTGGATTTAGAATCTAAGTTCGCTTTTTGAAGCTGCTTAAAACCACTCTGTAAAAGTTATAGGCGTTTTTCGCCAGGAGTTCCGCACCTCTTGTACGTTCCGAAACGCGCCTTAGCCTTTGGAAGATCTTAATCGGACCTCATAATAGGTGCTCAGCGCCCAAAACAACCCCATGTTCGAAGTTCAAGTGAGAGCATATTTTTCGATTTTTGCACAGAGTGACAGCCCTTTCCACTTTGACGGATTTTGCGCTGAGCTTTTATTTATATCATATAGAGGGCTCTGGAAGCATTTATAAAAGTGCTCCAGATTTCACCTGAAACTTCTCCCTGGTAACGGTTATTTGGGGCGAATCTGGGGTTTGACGGTTCACGATCAAGTCTACGACTCCGAAGTTCACGACTTGCTTCTGTCTAAAGCTTTGCAGCATGTAAAACTTCATGGGCAGAACGCGACTTCTGAGATTTGCAAAGATTTCTACAACAGATGTGGCTCTATATTGTTTTTCGAAGGGTGTTTTGGAGTGTTTAACATGAACTCAAGGTCCAGTTGACGATTTTTGACAGATTACGGCGGGTATACGGCAATTTAGTCAGATCTTCGCGTGGAACGGAGGCGATCTGACTCAGCATTTGTTCCTGGGGGTTATTCTGGGGAAGTCAGAATACGACTTTGATAATCATTTATCTGTTTTTCGAATTATTAGCGTGAATTTTCCCTCCTCAATAGCATGACACATACCGCAAACTCAGTATACCTCAGAATTTTGAAAACGGACCCCAGGGCCCGTAGCAACCCCCCCAGGATGTTGTGAACTCAGCGCCGCCTCCTGCGCTATCAGTGATGTGGCTCACGTCCAGGCAGCCAAAACGTGAGCGCCTTCCTATCTTAATGCATGATAGTGGATAGTGGAGGCAGCCATTTTCCCGTGGTATGTGAGCCACGATGGACGTGAGGTAGGCGCCGAGGTCCATGTTGGCGGCGCGATGACAAAAGCGAGAGAATGAGCGAAACAGCGCCGCACAGCCACGAGAGGCACCAGCCGTGATCCCGGTCATGGGTGGGGTATGCACCGAGATGGTGACGGCGCGGAAAGATAATACGCTCCAAAGACAAACACTATCCTTAGATTTGACCACTCTCTATTGAGACGTAAGCGCAGATCCAACTTAATGCAATGATTGCGTGAAGCCTTCATACAAGGACAGCTATTTTGGTTCTTCTTGGCAGCTCTTCAAATGAGAAAAAGGTGATATAAACCAGAGAACCCAGTGAAACTCTACTCTAGTATTAGAGTATAGATCATCGTTGATGTGTGTTCATGTCTGCTGCGATGGTCGAAACCAATCGCCCCATCAGCGCTGAATATTTTTCCTGAGCCTTTGTATTTTGTATTTCTTCTCTTTTCCGTCCTTATATTCCTGCCATACAGGTTAGTTTTATGGTTCTGATGAACCAGCCTTCATATTTAGTGGTCTCCGTAGTGATTTTGAGGGTTTCATCACTTGCACGTGTTTATACAGCTTTTTTCTTGAACTTTGAACTAAAGCAAAGAAGAATCTCAGAATCGTCCGCTTTTCTCAAGTAGATTTGGTTTTTTTAGGTTACCTTCTGTTTTAGCACCACAATGGACGTTTTTGAGGTTTTTTACGGTGAAAATACGTGGTGGTTTTCTACATCCGACTATTTGCTCCCTTTTTTCTGCATCACTATTCTCCTTTTGTTACCAGAGGAGTACCATCGATAGCCCCTTATTATTGGTGAGGGTCCGCGTTGGTGCACTGTGTCTGGTGCATAATTGGAAACGCTCTAATCGCTACAACTCATTTTTCGTTGGCAGGAGATCGCTTCTCTGCATGGTAGATATAGAAGCACATTATTTCCGGGAAATTAAAGATAAATAATTTGATTTCTTCCATATGTATCTTCGAATGAGTGTGGGATTTAAATGAAGATAAAAGTGTTCCAGTGTTTGGATATAGTACAAGTAGTTGGGAAAAGTGTGTACTTAATTTAGGACTGCACATTTGGTATTTTTAGGATAGAGGCTCAATAAAACGATCAGAACTAAAGATTTTGCAAATTATACAGTGTCTGATTATTCGGAAAGTTCGGGAGATTCAATTTTTAGTTCTCAACGCAGATACTAAGTTCTGTGTCTGTGAATCTCCGGGCCTTTTTCTCGAGTATTCCCATGATTGCAAGAATATTCGTTAAATTTCCTCGAATCCAATGGAGAACAGGTGTTCTAATTGATTTATCTGCCCAGAAATAGTGGGAATTCTGTTCGTCTCAATTCTTTCGTTGGCAAGTTTCCGCCACTCCACATTGTAAAGTTATTCACAATCATTCAGAAGCTAACATCAAAATTCGAGGTAGGCTGTAGATTTTGAAAGCGCACTAGAGGCTTCCAAAAAATTTGTGAAAATCTGGAATCCTAAATGGAAGAATCGGAAATTTTCATTCCCAGTAAGTTGAAATTTAGAACATTCGCCAGAAAACGCTCTGAACGCTTATCGGTCTGATTGAATTCGACGAAATTGAACTGAAAAAGCTTTCAGTGAAACACATAAAATTTTGTCCAAATGCAAGAGTAGAAATATATAATTGAGGCCAGCCACGCATATTTAGTGACCATTGGATAGGAATGGATAAATGGGATGCGCGCGCTCCAAGCAATTTCATTGAACAATCTGTTTGCGAAGTTTCTTCCACATGTCGTAGCTATCAGTGGGCAATGTTTCCAGTGTTAACTGCAGTCATAGCCCAAAGGATCGGCTGGTGCTGTCATCACGAATACGACCCTGGTTCCACACCGCCCTGCATCAGAGTTTCGCCAAGAAGCGTATGCTGGGATTAGGTCCCTCTGCTGGTTGACATAGGTGGCACCTGAGAAACGATGTGTTCGAGGTGTTGGTTGCAATCTTGATGTGGTGACGGCGAGGGGTTTGTTACGGGCCTAGATTCGTGTTCAGCACCTTAGACCACTTCTACATACAAGTGTTGAGCAAAATGCGGAACTCTTTTTCTGAGCCGCTAAGCTTTTTGGTCGCCAAGCTTTCGAAAACGCTCAAAAATAGTTCTAGAAAACAACATTTCATATGGAATGACCACGCAGACTAAAAAAGTGGTTCCTTTGTTTGCAGGACTGTTGGAACCAACACTTATTTTTTAATGTCCGTTAGTAAATTCCAAAGACGAAATTCCAAGTCATGTTACGAAAACTGAACAATTTTGTTATTGGGGAGGAATGCAACTCAGAGGATCACAGCATAAGCGAGCAAGCGAAAATCTCCCTTGGATTTTTGTGAAACCGTAGGAAAATAGGCGGGTGTGAGTCTAATGATTAATAAGTCACGACATATGTATAGATAGGTCCGTGGTCTGTGTCCTCACGGTAAATGTTTATTTGGTTGCAGCTGGCGCGGCGGTATAATTCTCAGAGATTGAGATTTAAACCACCACGCCAGCCGCGGCTTCAATTTACACGTTTTTTTCTTTGAGGAAACAGGCCGTGGATCTTACCATATAGTCGTCTATTTCGAGATCTTCTGAACTCGCGAGGGCCCAAGGGCCGCCGTTTAGCACCCTAGGTGAGAACAAAATGCACAGCCGTCAAATATATTGCGTCGTGTGCAACCGCACGCCATGCCTTACTTTACGCGCAAATATGCAAAATTCGCCCGATCAGTCAGGAATTAGAGTTTTGGGCGCAAAGCGACCAATCAGCGGTATTTCTCCTGTAAAAGAATGTCAGGTTGGGCTTGTCAGAGACATTTACAAGCGTTCAGTTTATTTTGGAAGTGAAAACTCCCAGTGTGGAAGACATAAAAGTCGATCTTATTTCCTTTACTCAATCAAGTGTTGATGAAGTTCATACTTCCGGCTTGAGTCCATAAGCTTTCACCAATCCTTCTTCATATGATTTTTTCTACTCTTCTTGTACTAGCAGTTACGATTTAGGATACAACGAGCTTGCAAGACACTTTATTAGATTGCGTTATTACAAAATTCCATTTCATCTATCTCTGAAAAATCAAAAAGTTATGCTAGACCTATCAGTGCGGGATCCCATATCAGCCGGTTGTGAGAGTTCAAAAGAATCATATTGGGTAAGCAAACCGACAAATATGGAAAATGAAAGCGCTCCGACGTGAATACAGTTGATCAAGGCACAAAGTAAGAGAAAACTGTGAAGAAAATACACCGCTTAAATACGAAACTGATTTATTACGATAGAGAAGCGTTATGAAGAATAAAACATTTCAGAAAAGGCAATAGCGTTTTCCAGCTGCGCCGATTGTTGGCCGAGCGTTCATTTACATCAATGAAGGGGTTCATGAAGCTGCTTAACACGAATGTGTCTGATTTGACTTAATACTACTCAATGGGGTTATCTGGTGTGCTGATCACGATTAGTTGAAAGCACTCTATCTGAGGGGAAACTTAAGAGCAACACACGACTTCCGACTCTTTGCGGAATTCTACTATTGATGTGGCTCTAAATCCTTTCTTCTGAGGGTTTCTTGGAGTGCTGAACACGAATCCGAGGTCCACTTATCGATTTTTGACAGAATACGGTATTTTACGGTCGGTATATTAGGTAGGCTTTGGTCAAAGTCTCAGATTTAATTCAAAACTTCTATGCCGGGATTATTCGGTGTGCTGAATATTAATTTGATGTTTATTTGTCGATTTTCGGATTATTGAGGGGTATGTCTTGTCTCCTATGTAGCAGTTACGCGCATACCGTAACCTACATTAAACCTCAGAATTCTGACAAACAGACCAAAGAATCGTGTTTGGTACCCTATATTACCCTGCATACAAGTTTGGAGCGAAATTCGAAATTTTTTCCAAAACACCCAAAAATCCGTGATGGGCAACCCTTTCACCGCCGCGAGTGCTTTCTGAAACGCCTACAACTTTTTCAGAGTGAGTCTAGGCAGTTGCGAAGGATGATATATTCGAACTCCACGTCCGAAAATGGTTCTAGAAAGTACATTTCATGACTAGCGATTCCCCTTGTTAGATGACTTGAATAGCTAGTAAGCTGCAGTATCTCATATTTCTTCTTCATACGCTTTCAAATGCAAGAGTAGGTATCCATAATCGCAAAAATAAGAGTAGTTCTTTTATTTTTGATATTATTGATTATAAATACAGTAAAGCGCGCCTTATTGCTCTATTGATCGTGTGATATTGTCGGGAAACACTGTTGAATCATTCATTCAACCACTTTATTGTGGAAATAAAGAAACATATATATACACGTATGTGAATGAGATTCTTTGTTAAAAGTAAAAAAAGCTGCATAACAATGGCAGAAGTGAGAAGGGGACAAAATATGATTTTTTTTTTTTTTTTTGCAGAGCAGAAATTTTTTTCTTCTACAATTCGAATGGACACCTTGTCTCCGGATACTTGAGGCCACCGCTTCTGGGACAAAGAAAAGTACAATAAGTTGGAAAACCTGTCAGACAGATTATTAGTAATTTTTTAATCAGAGTGGACGCTCACTCGTTCCTTGTAATGACCTGAGATCGTACTTGGACAATCTACTTCGAAAGATAGAAAAAGCCTTCCGGATTCAGCGATTTCTGTAGGCAAATTGTTCTAAGTTCTGACAACCCTGAACGCAAAGGAATTCACATGCTGCCTTTAGAGGTGAATTTCCGTTCAAGTTGGAATCCATGTTTGCGAAAACGGACATGGTGGCGAGTAAACACGAAAAGGTTGTCGCCGGAATGTCGCAAAACCATGCACGATCTTATAACACAGATGTAAATCAAATTCAGCTTCCGCGATATCGTAGGGTATTTAACTCCTAGTATATCCAAACGAGCTGCATAATCTGGAACTTCTCTGTTTGGGAATACTTTGGTGAACACACGTCTAGAGTATCGTTTTTGCACATTTTCAATGATCTCATCATCTTCCACTGTGGAAGGTGACCAAACCTGAGTACAGTACTCCAGTAGGGGTCGGCAGTAAACGGTGAATGCTTTCTTGTAGTGAACACTATTGTGATGTTTCAGGGATCTCAAAATACAAAGTTAGCCACCGAGGTAGCTCTTTTGGAGATTTCTCTGCAAATGGGAGTTCCAGCTAAGACTCGAACTAATGAGAACACCTAGGTCCCTGATAACCTCCTAAAAGCAATATGGAAGCTTCAGCAATCGTCTAAACGTAGGGGGCATTCATGACGAAAGCAATTATGCAGCAAGCTGCATTTTTCTTCTGATAATTGTAAAGGCCACACTTTCGACCACTATTAGTCGATCGAGGCCACATTGAAGTTCATAAAAGTCAACTGCAGGCTCATTAAGAGGCCGATAGATCTTGAGGTCGTCCGCATAGAGCTTACAAGAACTTGATAGACTATCTGGAGCAGTCGTTTATGTAGATAAGAAACAAATAATGGACTCCATAACACTACCCTGAGGAACACCACTGGTGATCGGGTATGGACGAGAACAGAAATTGCTGCCTTTACACAAAATGTCCGAGATATTAAAAAGGCTTTAGCCAGTTCCAAATATCAGCGCAAATACTGTAAACTTTTGAGTTTAATTAACAATTTGTGATGACATAAGCAGTGTCAAAAGCTTTTGCATACAATCTATATAAACTACATCAGTCTGACAGCTTTCGTTAAGTGCCGGAACACCAGTCATGAAACGAGGATAACAACTGGGACAATGTTGACTTGCCAGGTAGGAAACCCATACTGGGCAGGATTGAGGAGCTTATTTGATGTTAGGTGGGAAAGGATACAGTCTCTGACAATAATCTCGAGGACTTTACACACTGGAGGAGGTTAGACCAATAGGCCGAGAAGCCAGAGACCTGATTTGCTGGTGCCTTTTTAAGCGAAGGTGGAGACAATTGCAGTTTCTTCAAATGCAGTTTGCAGGGTTCCCACTGCCAGACTGTGTTTGGAAGATGCACAAGAGGGGGTAACACAATCCAACGGGAGGCTCTCTTTATAAAACAAGAAGGTAAAGAAATCTGGAGTAAGAGAGATTTTGTCGCTCAATTTCTTAATTGCTGATTTAATCAATTCGCAGTCAATGGTGATGAATCGCAAGTTATGCAAGTATCAGTTTGGGGAAATGGAGGAGCGGTACTGGTTATCCTGAACAAAAACCTTTGAAAAATAAATTGCGAAGGCCTTCGCACTTTTGCTGATCATCAGCGATAATTTCATCTGACTCGCTTTTCAATGGGTTATTCGGGGTGGTGAATCTGACGGCACGAACGTACGACATCTCGGCAGCCCGAATATTCTTCCTTGACAGCGCTCAATAGCATCCCCTACCAACAACCCGTCATGGCCCTCAGGATGTTTCCTGAAAATATATGCCCACAGGTTTCACCTAGATCATACACCACATACAGGTTTTGAGACTAAATTCGATTTTTTTCAAAACACCCCAAAAATTTCATGTAGGTGTAACCTTGCCTTGTCGCCGAGGCTTCTTGAAAAACGCGTTCAACTTTTTCCAGAGTGGTTTTAGACAGCTGCGAAGACCATAATCCGGAGTTCTACACCAAAAACGGCTGTTGCAAAGTTTATTTTATTCGAGAAATGTTCAGGCTGGCTAAAAGCAGTTCCTCTGTTAGCATTTTGAAATTGAGTACAAACAAATTCTCCCCTTCTCCGGGAAGCGATCGGGTGCAAATGGAAACCTCTTGTTCCTAAGGTTTGCCCTCAGTGAATGGCGCTGAGAGGACCAAGGCTATTTCACGTTTGAAGACCTTCCTCGTCAAGCTTTTTGAACCCTTGTTAGTTTTTGAATGAACATTCGCCTTCATGCGGCGCGCATGAACGCAAGGTCCCATACTCTTAACAAAGCGGACGTAAATCGGCATGCTTTAGTCAGGAAGCTGTGGATTCTTTTTCGATAGTAAGTGACTTGACCGATAGAGTTGTCACTGTTAATTGTATAAGATTCGTAGCATATATAAAGAAGAATATATGACATGTGAATTCAGCATCACATCACAAAGTTGGCCATTTCAGTTACTTATTACTCCGAGAGGTATAAACAAGGTGGCTGATTTTTGTAATTAAAACGATATTCTGCCAGGGCGTCGCTGAAAGTGGCTGAGGCGTCGCAAAGCTGTTTCAGAGGCTCTGTTTCGTACAATGAAGAACGTAGATTTGGGGGAAGCGGCGAGTTGGAAGCATTTTAGCCTTTTGCGCGTAAAGGTGCGCCTTGTGTGTGCGTACACAACCCGCATTTTATTTGACGCGTGAGTCCCGATGACCGAGGCGTCTGCGAGGATTAAGCCCTAGAAAACCAGGTGCTATGTGGGAAGGGGGGGGGCCCACTATGGCGCGATAGACTTGGCCACGCCCATTTTACTGTGCGCACTAAATTTGAGCACCTACCCGGGGTTTCCCTCCCCTGCCAAAATCAGGAGAGTCATTGCGGCACGGAAAAATGGGCGTGGCCAAGTGCGATACAACAGTGCCCCCCCCCTTCCCACATAGCACCGAAAACCAAACAATCATATAAATCACTGGAATGTAAGGAAGAAAAACAAAAAGAGAGAATTACAAAAATAAACGTGAAAATGAAAAATTACCTACCACCGTGAATTTTTTCTCCCCTAGAAGTTGTTGCGAAGGCATCTGGAAGAAAAAAATTGGTGTGCATGTAGATATAACACTTTAATATAGGAAGAAACACAGAAGGACGGGTTTAGTCACAGAATCCAAGAAAAAAAGACACCTACAATCAGCTGATCGGCTGCGGCGCAGGAATCTGGTCCGGCTCGAGCGCGTGCGGCCGCGAAGCGTCTCAATACGCAATTGCGGAGCGGAATTTGACTCAGAGGAGCGGAATTTGACGCAGAGAAGCACAGTACATGAACTCTGTTTCCATCGAGTGGGATATTCTAGTAGAGCGCAGTCCTTGTATTCTCGCTCAGTGTGTTTTGCTTACGCAATCAAAATGCACGCAGTGCCGCTTACAGTAACCAGAAAATCAAATCGATCGCCGCCGCAACTGCCGCTCTAGCCGCTGACTGGTGTATGGGTTCTCTGACCTCTAGGATGGCCAATTAGAGGGTGGTGGCCATCGTGTATGAACACCCCTGAGGAGGGGGGAGAAACGGGGAGAGGAGCGAGGTTCCTGATTGGACGCAACGCAGGGCTAGCCCGTGTTGCGTCCAATCAGGAAGCTCGTCCTCCCCCGTTTCTCCCGCCTCTTCGGGGTGTTGATACACGATGGCCCAATTAGATGGAAACAGAGTCAGTTCGCCCACCCCAACAGACTCATTGGCCGTGAGACAGATTTCGGCATTGAAGCACGCTTTTCGTGCTAGCCTTTTAACCTCCTCAGAAAGCATCAGTATCACAATTTCGCAGGATTGCTCTACCGTACGACTTATTTTCAGAGGTAGAACAGCTCAATTTACATGTAGAACTGGTTTCGATGTGCATTCGAAGACTTGTTCAGTTTACAGCATATTGCAATGTATGCCCATGGTAACATACACGAATAACATAAATAACTGATTGTGCAATAACTAAGTGTTACAGGTCTTCAGTCTAAACTAATATTACAAAGCTGTTGCTTAAGAGTCATAAAATATGAGCTCTCGATTTCCAGAATTCGCAGCTCATGATCATACATTAATCATTTCTTCATAATCATAATTATACATCACCGATGTCTAAAAGATTGCAATAAAATATAATATTTTCACAATACTTCTTTAGCGATACATTTCACAGTTGTACAGTTAAACTATATCGACACCAGTTATGTTAATGGAGCTGTTCTACTCTTGAAATTAGCTCTTACGATGGAGAAATCCTGCAAAATTGTGATATTGAGGCTTTCTGAGGAGTATGGAATGCTAGTGCGAAAAGCGTACTCCAATGCCAAAATCTGTCCCACGGCCAATGAGTCGTTTGGGGTGGGCTGGATATCATTATTCAAAAGGACGGTCCGCGGCGGCTCTCAGGACGGTCCACGGCGGCTGTCAGGACGATACGCGGCGATAGCAAGATGGTCCGCGGCGCATTGCCGGCGCATCCGCGGCTTCGGTGAAGGATCGTCCGGTCGTCGGCCGCGGACGATCCTGCGAAAGCGCCGCGGATCGTCCTTGGACTTCTCTGAGCGAGTTACGCCTGACATCCGACGTCAATTATGGTGTTTCGCTTGCGACACTGCAGACGATAAACCATAAATGACGGCGACCTTCAAAATTGCGCTCCGCCGCAATATTGTGGTGAAATCCATGGGAAAACTATGTTTTACGTTGACGTTTCTTCCTCAGAAGGTGCAAAAACGATGAAAGTAGAAGCTTTAGGGTGAAATTTGGGAATATACAAATCTTGGAAAGATGAGATTCTCTATGGGAATGCACAGCTACGAATTTTTTTCTTTCATTTAATATCGTCTCTATCCTCCTCTTCGCTCTCACACGCGAAAGAACCTCTGGAAAAAAAATGAATTTTTTCACATCCTGTACAAGTCCTTGAACTGTGGATGAGCGGTTCTGGAAAACTATTTCCACCTGGTATTCATTGACCTTTTTTCAGACCAAACGTAAATGTCGTCGAAATGAAGGCTGCCACAGCGAATTCCATAGAACAAGAAAGCACTAGCGCTCCCCATGAAAAAGGTGTTCAAGGAGTTCAGAAGATTAAACATGAAGTCAATTCATGAGTGTGAAAACCTTACTTCAAAGGGAATTGATGCAATATCGAATAGCGCTATAGAGCCTCGGGGCTCGATCGGCAAGTAATAGGTCATAGATTTCAGTCACAGCCTGTCTGAACGCGGGTAATTGTTACTTAAAATTTGTTTGGAAGCCAACTTGACCAGCCTATTTACAAAAACTTTGTATTTTTTATAAGGCAGCTGCTGTAGCAAAAACAATATTCGCAGACCGAGAAATAGGCTTCAGCCCATAAGCCGAAATCTCAACAAACAGGAGTTCCTTCATCACCGTGGTCAACACATCTCATTGCACCGCATCGGCACCTTGTTAATGTTTCATTGTTGAACAATCATTTTATGAAACTTGGTACCAGCATCAACATTACGCACACAATGTCGTAGCTTTTCCTAAAACGAGGGGTAGATTGCCCATTGTCTCCAGCTTTTACTACTGTTGTCCGGCCGTGCCAGCAACACTCCAATGAGCACCCGAACCGTGAGATCCTGCCAACCTCCTTCAATTCGTAACTCTTTGCTCTTCCTGTTGTTTGACAGAATCTCCGAGCGAGTATGCCTACATTCTCATCTCTGTCGTGATAAAGGCTTAGTTCAACCCCCAGATATTATTTTTGATACTACAGTTTCACATAGATGGCAACCTTTCACATATCGTTTGTCAGCTACTATCCTATACCATGCTAGTTGTATATTTTTGGATGGGTGTATAAACATATCTCTCAGAAGGTAACTACTTTTTTATTATCCTAGCCCTTCCGAATGAAATAAACTTTTGTAGAACCGTTTCTGACGTAGAATCCATTTGCTGTCTTCGCAGCTGCCCACAACCACTCTGAATGAAGTTATACGCGTTTTCAAAGCCTGGCAGCAGGGTAGGGGTACCTTCACGAAATTTTTAGGTCGTTTGAAGAAATCCGAATTCGGCTGAAAACTTATGTGCAGGGGTAATCTAGTGTGCTAAACACCAAACTGGAGTTCGCTTCTCGGAATTCTGAGGTTCACTGTACGTTGCGATTCCATATAGGGACAAAACCCACTTTGGCATTTCGAAAATAAACAAATTGACGCTAAATCCGTTTTTAATGCTCCGAATTAACAGGCATACAAATTTTCAGTCAAATCTGAGACTTTAACCAAACTACCGTACCTGTCAAAGATCGATAAACGGATCTCAGATTCATGCTCAGCACTCCAAACAACCCTCAGAGAAACAATTAGAGCCTTATCTGTCGTAGCACTCCGGAAATCGTCGATTTGCCATCAAATTTTCCCCGATGGGAAGTATACATTCCATCCGATCGTTTTCGGATAAAAACAAAAACGATTCCCTATTTTCAACTTCAGTTTCATTTCCCAAAAAGAGAACCTTTTCCCATCAAGAGTCATTGTACCATTCGTATCATATGAATTTCGCGGCCAAATTACCGTTCAGTGCTCAAGGATTTAAATTTATCCGATTTTCCGATCCGAAGTTTGAATTTTCGCCGTAATTTTGATTTGCTCGCAGACAAAACTTTTATTCAAATCGCGATGAGTGATCTGGTGATATTTCAATTCTGATGCATTAGAAAATGTGCTTCTTGTACGCAAATAAGCCAAATAAGGGAGGGAAAATTGTGATTTAGATTTTATCCGAAAATTTTCGGATGGAGTGTATAATGGGAAGCTTCATGCAAATGAAGGGAAAATTGAGAAATTAACACCAGATTAGTGATCAGCGCTTCAAATAACATACCTCGGAGGATTCAAACTCAAATCTGAAACAAATTTTCAAAACGCTTTTAGAGCCCTCTCATTGGTATGGATAAACGACCACCCAAAAATCCGTACAAGTCCAAAACGCTCTCTGTCCGCGCAGAGGTTGCAAAATGTGGCTTCACCTAAAATTTGGTCAGTGGGGAGTTCTCGGCGCAGGACACGATTATGGGGCCATTTTCCGAATTTTCCAAAGACTAATGTGCATTTAGAAGGTACAACAGATGCGGAAATGTGACGAAAAATCCCTATAACTTTTTTCTGAGTGGTTTGAGGCTTTTTTTGTGAAGACCATCATCGGATTCTACGCCAAAAACGTTTCCAGAGAAGTCCATTTTATCAGAAATCGCCCGGCTGATTAAAAAATTTTCCATTGTCAGTGAAATTTATAAAATTGAATTGATGACAAGGCTAAAGTAGAACCAAATCACTTCAGCCGCTTCCCTGCTGTAGCGATCTTCGACGAAAGGGAGAAATTCGTAGAATTTCATCCCATTCCCAGATTCACTCCCATAGAAAACTTCATCTCTCCACAACATTTGTAGCTTCTCATTATTCACCCTAAAATTTCTGCTTTCATCGTTTTTACACCTTCTAAGGAACATATGTCAACGTAAAACGTAGTTTTCCGATAGATCTCACCACAGTATTGCGGCGGAGCACAATTTTGAAGGTCGCCGTCATTTATGATGTGTCGTCTGCAGTTGCGTAAGCGAAACAACATAATTGACGTCGGGTGTCAGGCGTAGATTTAGCCGCGTGTATATTCTGGCAATTGAGGGAATCGACGCGACGACCAATTGCGGTATCATCCGAATCTGCTCCTCAGACGAAAATTTCGGATCTCCCCGCTGTTTTTGGGCGGGGGAGGTCCGAAATCCCTTGCGCGCGAGCTCCCCCGCGAGATTTTTGGTGCGGGGTTCACATCGGAACAACCGGGGAGTAGTATCGGAGCTCCCAAGGGGTAGTGGCGTATTTTCCGTTGTTTTGCGTTCACGTACTAAAGATGTGGCGCGGGGGTAGAGTGCGGGTCCGGAAAGAAGTGTTCATGATATCTGCAAGTTCCATGGGAAGCTTCTTCAGTATGGCTGGGGAGATACCGTCAGGTCCGATAGCCTTCGAATTCCGCATTTCTGTGATAGCCTTCTCTACTTGTGTGAGAGTAAAGGCCTCAGAAGCGTCCATGAGAGGCAAGCGGCTCAGCTCTCTAACCGTGACTCTGTTTTGCACGCCTCGCTTGGTACGTAAGATGAAAAAATTCTTGCCGAGTGCGTAAGCAGCCGCTTTCCCTGATTTGAAGACGTTCTCCTCGAACTCAATAGCGGAGCTCATCGGGGGAGCGGACTTTCCGAAAATTTTCCTCAACACTTTCCACGTCGTAGTTCCGTCCGCCTTGAAATTCAGCTTTTCAGTGAACTTCTCCCAGCATTCCTTCTTGTTCTTATCCAGATCCTGCTTGATCTCATTATCCAGCACAGCAATCTCCGGGTCTAGATGATCTGCGGCTCTCTTCTCCTCTCTGGTTCTTATCTTCTGCAGTATTTCCCTGGTGACATTTGGAAAAAAGGTCTTGACACGACCCTCAGAAATTGCTGCTTTCATGGCCTTGCGGATGGCACTTGTGAGATGGCGCTCTTTCTGATGAACATAAAGCCATTGACGGTAGGACTTCGGCGTATTTTGGCTACCGTATTCCGGCAATCGCTTCAGGACCCAAAGCCCGTTTCCCTCGACATCGGAACCGCTTCGCAGCTTCATTCAGTTCAATCACGAGCGTTTCCGGTACGATTTCGCTCTGGAGCGAACTAGGTCATCCATGTAGAGGTTGGATCACATCAGAACTTGCCAGCGCAGCGATTTTTTCAAACTTTCAAGCCTAATGTCCTCGAACTCTAGGCGCGATATCTTTGAAAAGGGCACTCAAACTGAAAATCTCACGTTTTGTTCATTATTAACTTCACAGGCCTCCTGACTCTCCTGATTTTGCAAGGGAAGGAAAACCCCGGGTTGGTGAGAACTTTGCTGAGTGTGGAAAACCACGGTGTATACACAGAAATCGTTCGTTGCAGAAGTTTGTGCAATGAAATACTTCGCAAATTTTCCATGGATGGAGCCATAAATGGGATCCTAACAAACAAAAATTCCCATGATTTCTGTTTTAGCGAACAAATCTTCCAAGAGATTTTTTTCAGTGCCCGCTCTACTCATAAAGCTCACGGAAAATTTTCCACCAAATCAACTAGAAGTATTCAAAATACGGAGCGTCACTATTTAGGTGTGATTCACATGCCTTTGCCAATTTATTCTTCTGCCTCTACTGCCGGATTTCACTCATTCGGCTAAGAAAACCCTGGGCTCCAAATTACGAAAAAATCAAGCGTTCGCGGGAAAGCAAGAAATTGCTTAGTTCAAAAAAGATTATTTCATTCTCAAATATCGAAAAGTCGTATTCAAATAAATCGAAGAGCATTGTCTCAGGCACAAGATTGATTCGACCGGTGGCCGAACCGTTTTTTTCTCTTTTATCGGGGCGAACGAGAGACGTTTCGGCAAAGCCCCGCCTTCCCGTTTTCCACGAGAGAAACGGGAGACGTTGGGGGTTGGCGCCATACTAATCAATCAACTCGGTTGGACCGACAGCGAAACGGAATATTTCGGAATTCGGAAGGGTTGCCAACGCATTTTGCAGCTGTCATTGCCTTCTCTTGTCTCCTGCAATACGAGATCTACTCAAATCGTTCAAAGAAAGAAAGGTTCCGTTAGTCAGCCTCATTAAATTGTCCGATCTTTTTCTCTTTTCGAGTTTTCGCTGAAAATAGATCCGTTTAGTGAATGTAAACCCGCCCCGGGTGATATTATTCCAAGTTCTTCTTGAAACATAATCGTCAATTCTTGTTGCTCCTTGATGTAAGAAAGATGCGGAAAGTAATCGAACACTACGGTGCAAGTCTACGGGGTGTGAAGCATGGCGATTCCGCTCGGATTCCCCACCAGGGGTGTGTATTTACAGTTTACGGATTTACCGGATTTATCGGGAGTTTTCGACAAACTTTGATTTACCGATTTGCCGACTTGATCTCGAAATTTCCCAGAATTTTTACCGATCAAACTTTAGCAACTTTTTTTTTGCTGAATTCATCCATTTCTGGCCTGAAATTGAATGAAAAAATCCTATGTCGACTCACATTGACCACCTTTGTGAGCACTCTCACGCTACTTACCCTCTATAAAACGTCGTAATTCACATCATTCCAGGCGCGAGCGGCGCGCGCGATGCCTCAGCCTCCGTCTGCCCTACGCTCTCTCACTGTCTCTAACCTCCGCTCCGCACCAGCACGCGTAGGAACCATGCGAATTTCGCCGTTTCATAGCCTGTACTTCCGTGTTTTTCCTTCGTAAGACTTTTTATGTTTCCTTTTAGTGTTCTAGAATTTGGCTTCTCAAAAATAGATCTTGATGCCTTCATTTGTGCTAAGTTATACTCCCATCGCTTATCAGGTCGGTTAAGAGTTTGAATCGAGTCAAATCCGTTCCAGTCAGGAAAAATCTACTTCTATGCATAAGAGAAGCGGGAAGAATGTTCTCCCCACCCGGTTCCAGGTGGGGCCAAGAAAGAAAAGACTTCTGAGTTTTTTTTTCTAAAAGAAGGCCTAGATCTGAACCCTAATATAGCAAAAATTTGGAAAGGTTTGCTGCAAAAGCGTCAAAACAAATTACAACGTCCTGCCAGTCCTAGCAATTGTGGTGCGCGCGAAGCGCGCACTAGATTTGGTTTTGAATCGGCCCCGCGCGAAACCCCTTTTTCGAAATCTCAGTTGAGAGTGAACGTAGAAATTGGAGCTTAATTGCATTAAAAAGAGCGCAAAAAGTTGATATATTAACCCAAAAATGGTTTAGAACGGTTCACTGGTTTTCGAGTAAAAATTGAAAGACCGCCCGTTTTTGTTGTTAATCTCCTTTTTTTCAGACGGCGCACACGATCTTGTTGGTACACTTAAAATTGAGCTAGGGAGCTCATTTTCGGACAGGAGGCTGGAAATGGATGCAGGTCGCTCCTATTCCCATTTCAACTTGATAGCTTAACTTTGAAGGGTACCTCAAAATCTTGGGTTTATATAATGAATTAGCCGTGGAGCACGAAAACTGCTTTTTTCTGCTACGGCTGTGGAGACCGGGGTGTGTGGGTGAATCTGCAGCCAATCAACACAGGTCATCGGAGATAAGTACTGAACTTGTCCGAATCCGTACTTTTGACACGTCGTCGATCGATAATCGATTTTATCGATTTTTGCGCTTTTTGCACAAAATGCGGCTGGGAGTGGTGATTGCTGATGGGATTGGTTTTCTTGGTTGGAGAATTTGCTCATCAGTCATTATCGATAAATACCGATCATTAATAATGATTTTTTCGCCTGTTGCACATAATGCCGCCATGATTTTTGATTGTTGATGGCTTTAAGTCACTTGTTTGGGAAATTCTTCTCATCATGCGAGATCAAATATTAATGATCAATAATATCGAGCTCTCACATGTTGCACAAAATGCGGCAATGAGTGGTATGTCTATGGTTTCGGGTAATAAGTTTCAAAAATTGTACTCATTCGACAATCTCGTTGTTAGATGTTTCATCATTCCGAAATGGGAATCGTTGAGCAAAATTGAAGTCAGAAAGGGAACCTTCGGGAAAAATATGTTAAATTTCTGAAAATTTGGCTTCCTGGCAAAAGTAACGATTTGGTAATGATAGAAAAAAGTTTCAAAAATGTCTTGAAATATCTTAAAAAAATGATTTGGCGTAAAATAGCCTGGAAAAATAAAAAATAAGGAAATGAAGTGAAATAACCAAAAATGTGATTTGGTGGTCGATCATTTCACAAGCTTCTCCGTTAAACTTATCAAAACGAAATCAGGCGCGCAACGGAAACATTAAACCATTTTTGAAAGCTGTAATAAGGGAATCAGCATAGGTCAAGCTAGGTGAACGCAAGGCTCCATTCCATATCGTGCTTGATTTCGTTTTGATAGGTTTAACGGAGAAGCTTGTGAAATGATCGACCACCAAATTGCATTTTTGGTTATTTCACCTCATTTCCTAATTTTTTTATTTTTCCAGGCTATTTTACGCCAAATCATTTTTTAAAGATATTTCAAGCCATTTCTGAAACTTTTTTCTATCATTACCAAATCGTTACTTTTGCCAGGTCCCTGCTATGAATGGTGGACCGACGCACGATCTCAGGCACCAGTTCGATTCGACCGATGGCCGAACCGCTTTTTTCTGCCAAGTCGGGGCGAACGAGAGACGTTTCGGCAAAGCTCCGCCTTCCCGTTTTCCACGAGAGAAACGGGAGACGTCGGGGGTTGGCGCCGTACTGATCAATCAGCTCGATTGGACCGACAGCAAAACGAAACATTGCGAAATTTGGGAAGGGTTGCCAACACATTTTGAACAGATGTAGCTGTCATTGGCTTCTCTTGTCTCGTGCAATACGAAATGTACTCAGATCCTTCAAAAAGGATTATTCACTCATTTCTTTCTCTACCGTTAGTCAGTGAGTTACATTAGGGCGGCCGATCTTTATCTCTTTTTGATTTCCCGCTGAAAGTAAAAAATTGGATCCGTTTGGTGAATATAAATCCGGCAGGGCCGCGATAAGAAAAATTTCTGAGTTTTCTGAAGGAAAGCTTGGATCCTTAGTGTTGCGAAAATTTGGAGAAGATTGCTGCGAAAGTGTCTAAACAAATAAAAACGTCCTGTTATTTCTGGCATTACACCTTTCTAAACTGGTACTCCACGACCAAATGGCAAGTTTTCGTGAATGCTACTTGCACTCCAAATGGTAGGTATTGGGTGGAAAAGAGAGACCGTGTTTTGAAATAGCTGTGAGCTCCATGTATCATTCTCAAAAATGAGACTTTTCATATTTTTCTCACCAAATTCTTGCTGATTTTCCCAATACTGTTGTCAAGAAGATTGATCAAAACGGTCCTCTATCCTGCGACCTTAAAACCTTTCACCGCGATCCCCCTCTCAAAAACCGAAGGACTATTGGGAATCGAGCATTTCGGGACTTCGTTTCTTGTATTAAATTGACATTCCGTTGTTAGGAGTCAGTGACTAAGAGGTTTGTCGGCATGGATCCTAGTGATACTTGAGCGTTCCCTATTGAAGGTTGGGGCAAATTCGGTGCACCTATTTGGTAGCATATGGCACCGAGTTTACACCAACTTTCAGTAGGGAACGCAAAGTATCACTAGGATTCATGCCGAGTGTACATATGTGATACTACGCTCGTCCATGCATGACGGTTTTTTGAAGATTCTTTTGTTCGCATTAAGTATGTAGAAAAACCGAGATCTAGAAACTTTAACCGAATTTACCGTTTTTACCATATTTACCGAAAAAAATCGAGAATGTTAATCATCGGAAAAATAGCGGCGAGCGATATCGATCGTATTTAGCCCGTAACGGGGCCACCCTACACGCACGATACGCGCGCTCTCAGTTGGTTTCCCCACATCCAAAGATCAACGATACCAGGGATGTGAAGCAAATTTCGCCGTCTGTTTTCTGCTTTCCGGCCTTTTTTGCGCTTATATTCTGCTGTATTTCCGAGAAAAAAATGAAAAAAAAAGTTAGCTGGGGACGCATTGCTAGATGCTAAATAATTTCTGTCTTTTTCAATTTTAGGCCCTTTGCTCCGTTTTGGTGCTATCAATTCATTTCTTTCGTCTCCAGATAAATTTCTTTCCTTCAACGCCTTTCTGATTGCCAGCCCGGCACCGTGCCGTCAAGCCTGCGATGACTAAGCCGGGCGGTACTGAGTTGAAGCTGTCGCTGCGCGGCCGCACAGCGTGTACCAGATTGCCCTCTACTGCTATTCAAGTAATTCCGCCAGCCTACTGCCAGTTCTCCTGTGGATTCGAGGGTGAAGAAGTCGAAGTATGTCAGGCATATGGGTAGCAAGCTAGCAGAATCACCTCAGTGGAGGGGCCAATCTGATACTAGGGGGCAGAATTTTAGCTTTGAAAATTAGCAAAGTTGAGGCAGAAAAAAAGCTTCTATGAATAGAAAGAGAAGGAAAGCATCAAGATATATATATTTTACAAAACATTCATGCTCATTAAAAACACAAAACATTCATCGTTAGAGAACCTAGTTTAAACTGCAAACCTACATATAGTTTACCGCTATGTTAAAAGGACATGGTGCGGTTGCGGACTCGTCTTATAATACGGTAGTCTGTTTGTGGTATCACTCATTTTTCCGAAGAAGCTGCAATAAATTGGTTATTCTGTGTTTTCACCGATACGACGACATCTCAGCTATTCGTAGAGGGCGACCCGAGGTAATTTTGGGCGTTGAGGCTGATCCGAGGATAGAAATCGAGTGCGTGGACTCGAATGAGGCGAGGCGAGGAGAAAAAGAGCTCGCCTGCGGGAATTTCACGTTGAAGGCATTTTCGTGGATGCGATATCAGGACCATCAACATGTTTAGACGTGAAGGATACAACTGCGAGTGCGCCAAGCGCCGAGAAAAGAAAAGTGTTTAGGACCCAACTAGGAGTGCGCCACGCGCTGGGGGAAGTGTTAGAGACCAGACTGGGTTTCGAGAAACGATAATAACTAAGTTCTCATTTGGCAATGATTCGATTATTTTATGCGTCATTATACACGCCTACAAGTACGCCGCGAAGCGGCGTGGATGTGAACATTGTTAAAAATACGAATGAAAGCTTAATACTCGAGAAAGTGTGTTAGTCAATTTTTGTCCTTTTTAAGATGAGAAAAGAAGCATAATGGGAAACCGAGGAAATATTGAGCTCTTCGCTTTTTTCGGTAAAAAATATGCTCTTTTGCGCTATTTGATGTTATATGAGATCTACCACTACGGTGAAAACGCAGAGAACTGCACCAATTTCGCACTAATCAATCTACAATTCACCCTTCTTCCAGCACGATCAACATCGTGTTGCATGATGCAAGAGTCGTAATCCGCCATTGCGGACCGGAGTTTAGCTCCGAAAACTACCATATGATAAGCAAAACAGGGCAAGAATGAACAAAAGCTCTGAACTATGAATCAGTTTAAAGGAATCACTGAAAAACTTTTTCTTGAGTGTTATTAAATTCAAATATTAATTGAAGTGTAGGATTCCCACGGTCACAACCGGGATGATGACGCCAGCATCTTGTTAGCATCGATTCTACGCCCTATACCCATAGCGGTCACCGCTACGACGTCATCCTTGATTTTTCGAGCATTGTGGCAAAGCCATATAGCCATCATGCTACTAAAATCAAGGATGACGTCATCGCGATAACAGCTATGAAGGGTATAGGACTTGGAATCGATGGTAACAAAATGATGACGTCATCATCTCATTAGAATCCCTGCTATGAAAGGTGGACCGATGCGCGATCCACGAGGTAGTGACGTCATCATCGGGCCTGCAGTCCCGGCTATGACAGGTGGACCGACACACGACCCACGGAGTAGTTACGAAATCATCGAGACTACAATCCCGGCTTTGAGAGGTGGACCGATGTCATTCCCGAAACGAACGAGCCACGTTTCGGGTTGACCCCGCCCCTTTTTTCGTTTCGTGCCAGAGCGGTTCAACGGTCCAACCTCGTTCTGACGGCGCTCGAATCGAACTGGTGCCTGAGGTAGTGTTGACTGCAGTTTTGAAAACTTGAAAAAAAGGCTTCTCCAAGGAATATTGGAATAGTAAAGCTCTTCATCTAAAACTCTTCCAGCCCAGTTCAGAATGCTGTTCATATTCTCCGAGGAAATTCTTCGAGAACCCTCCTGCTTCAGTGGTGATGGAGGGCTTAGAAAAGCTAATCGATATAACGAAAGGTGATGAGTGAAACGGCCAATCTAAAGGGCGGAGGGAAATCGGGCTTTGCGTCCTGAAGCGATTGCCCGATTACGGTAGCCAAAATACGCCGAAGTCCTACCATCAATGGCTTTAATCAACACCCCTTCTCAGGAATTGTTTCTGGTATACGTTTCCTATTTATTTCCTCGAATAGCTGTGCTGATATAGAAATATAGATGAGTATATAGATATTTATAGGTATATACTATAACAAATGTACATTAATTACTGTGATTGGCCGTACATCTCCTCAATTTGCAATAATTGTATCTGACTATTGCCATAACTTTGAATGTTGCTGTTTTGCATGCTCTAATTTCTGCTCATATGGCTTGTAAATAGCAAATAATTGCCACGTTAATAATCATTTCATATATAATAATGGTGTTGAGCGAAGTGCAACGCACATTTGGAGCGTTTTTTCTGTGTAGACAATAAAACATTCATTGTATCATACGCTGTTTTCGCAGCAGCAAATTGAGCCGGAGAATTAAAACGAATGGAAAGCAATATTGCAGTTCATGGTGTCTGCGCGGGTGCAGCAGCTATAACATAGTTCGATTAGATCACGAAATGCACCAAATTTAAAAAGCTAGGTTAGTAGCCTACGTCCGCTCAAGAATCTTTCGGGTCACCCGCGATGGCCACAGCATGCTCCGCAATTATCGGGTCTCCCGCGCTACCATCGTGCTTCGGATGTCCCGCGAGGCCTTAATGGGACGACGCCTTGGACTCAGATGAAAATTTCGGACCTCGACAGAGGGGAAACGGGGATACTCCGGCGGCACACCACCCCGCGAGCTCCGACCAAACTAGCGGGAGAGTCCCGATTCACAGGGCGTGCAGCCGCGTTACTATCTCGGGTGTCCCTCCTTTACACATTCTGCGCATGGGATCGGTTCACCCCCGACACTATCGGGCGACCCCTTTCTTCATCGTCGACATAAAAGCGGTGCTACCGCGTTACATTCTCGGGAAATCCCTTTTTTCTCATTATCGAGGTAGTCGCAGCCGCGCGCTCCATATTCCTTGTAACGAAAAAGAGATTCATATCCCTTTTCCTGCCTCGGAACTGATCTGGAACGTTCTTCAAAACCACTTACGACCCTGTTTTCTCGACTGATCCGCCGATGCGACCCCCTTCAGCCATACTTTTTCCCCTTCTTTTGGCAAGTACTGCAAGATCAAACGGACTTAGATGTTTTATTCAACAAACATATGAAAAAACGAACGGATATTTCTAACAAGCTGAAAGAATCAACTTTAGGAACACTAGAAACAACAGGTGAAGTACTGCATATATTATATAACAAAAATAGTATATTGAGCACTTACGTCAGGCGCTATCCATAGAAATTCGCCTTGGGCTCTTTCGTGTTTGTACGCTCGCACTTCTTGTCTAAAAATGCAGAGTCAGAAACGTGTGACATGATACAGATACTCTGATACAAATTCTCGGATACAAAGTCCGGTCCGCATTTGCGGACTACGGCTGTTGTGTCACGCGACACGGTGATAATCTTGCTGTGACCACATGGTCCCGGCACGATTCACATTTTTCCGAACAAAATTAGCATGCAGCAGCAGTAGTAGTCTGCAATTGGGGATTTCCGAGAACGACAGTATGCCGCTAGAAACAGCTGAAAAACTTGACAACTTACAGCGCCTTCTGCAGCGACCTGAAGAGCGCGGGGCGCAATTGCAAACGCTCCGCGCTCTTCTTGCGCAGTACGCAATCCCTTTCGGCATCCGTCCGACCGAGCGATATAGAAAAGCTGAAAAGATTATGCATTGAAAACCTTCTAAAGGGAACCAGAAAACCCAGTCACTGAAATAGAATAGATCACCTCGAGGCTGCCAGATCTTCCGTTGGGTCTATTAATTCATCGTGGCCTAGACCGATTGTGTCCAGAGCGAAATCTGAAAAGTAGAACAACGAACATTACCATCGAAATACGGAGAAGTGCGAGTACTTCCCATTGAGTGCGGACTCTATCTCCGTAGGCAAATTGAGAAGGGCACTGCGCCCGCGCGCACCGTTGACGCGCAATGCGTATCCCTGAATTTGCGTGGGCGGATTGGTCATCTAAACAGGTGACTTCGAGAAACCAGATAGAAAAATTGGTATTTCCAGTTCTTACCTTCAAAAGGATGAAGCGGATGAGTGAGGCGACCTGTTGGAGAGAGTTGTCGCGCGCGCGTGGCTGCCAACTTTGCGCAGCTCGATTTAGGACAATCTAGAAGAAGCAGATGCTTATTTACATAGTAGACATTTTTTTTGCATGTTACCTTCACCTCAATGAAAGGCGGAGACGCTTCAATTCTCCACGTTCTTGTGCAATTCTGCAAATCAATCAACGAACCTGCTACTGACTTTGCAGCGACAGCTCTCGTCTCAAGTGAGCGCTTCATTTCGCTCATTTGCTTCTGCACCTTCGCCTGATTGATCTTCTCCTAAATGGAAGATTAGTTTCAACCAAGACAACTTTCAGATTGTCGAACGTACCAGAAGTCGTGCTTCCCAACGTATTCTCTTGAAGCAGGCTAGCCAATCAGTCTCCTCATCGAGTGCTCCATACTCGTACTCCACGACCTTCAGCGTCTCCTCAGAGCCAATGAACTCCTGCAAAGTCGGACTATTTTTGAGAAAGAATTGACTTGAAAATAAGAACCAACGAACTTTATAAGCGCGCTTGCTGAAGCGGCCCTCCGATTCTTCCTGCACGAGAAAAAGCGCAGCTGCGCTAACATTGTGGTTCCGTAGATACAATGAAAGAGGTTTTCAACCTCTTGCACGTCGCCTTCAGCTGCATCGAACGCCAGCTCTTCTCTGGTTGTGACGTCAACTAAATGAAGTACTAAACAGTGAATAATACGCAAATATAATGCTGAAAATAAACCTGTTTCGTCGTCTTCCACGTGCTCAACGGGTACATCATCATCTCTGAACAGCAGTGGATGCGGCTGCACGGGTTTCGGGGTGAGAAGACGACCAGCGAGCGTCCTGGTGTCCCTTTTCGGTGTCCAGCTACTGCTCAGAGGGCGGAGCGGGGTTCGCGCTCTTGTGTGTGTGCAAACGACTTGCGGACGTTGCGACATCAAGAAGCAGCCGAGTGAACTAAACAGGCTCTTTAACACCAATGCACAAAAAACAGGCTCAATATCACCATTACACACAAAAAAAAACAATACGAATACTGCGCATGGTTGGAGAACCAGGAGCCACAAGACTTTCATACAAACGGAATTTTGTTATTAATTTAATCGCGTTTACATTCGGAATACATAATATGTCCAACAGGCGTCTATTATAAATATAAAGAATCTATTTCTCCCTACTCACAATCGCTTACTTCCTCAATTTCAATTTCATAGAACAATGCAGACAAATCTAGAATGCAAATATGCGTTTCATTCCCGCATTTTACCAGAGAGAACGGGGATTGTATACGAGAAACGGGACGCGAGCCTTCGCGCTGACCAGTGAGATGGGTAAAAAAGTTGTTGTGTTTTTGAATCAAGCGTGACAATGCAAGCGCTGTTCTTCGTTCAGGATGTGGGGTTATGTTAAAAACGTGTGACAAATGCAGAAACGGATCCACATTCACGTACTCATCCAGCAGTACTCTGATTGAATTGGAGATTCTTTCATATGAAAACAACTGAAAGCGAATGCCTCAACGGTTTCCTCTCCCTCCGCTCCATGAAAGGTACACAATGTCCTGCCTTGTGTCAGCCGGCCGTGTCCAGTACAGACGGGAGCTGTAGACCACGACTCTCAACACAATGCGTGGATTTATATATCAACATGCCAAGCGGTTCCCATCTCTCCCTCGAGGAACAGGCCCAGATCCGAGTTCGTGATGACTAACTTGAAATCCGACAGATCCCCAGGCAGATTGGCTGTTCGGCCGCGTGTATCTCTGGCTTCCTACGCGATCCGGCAACATCTGGCACTCGCAGTCGTCCAGGACGTCCCTGGAAGGTCAGCGAACATGACGAGCGGCATATTTCCCGAAGAGTCTCCAACTCCATGGTGTCGGCCAATGTCGCTTACCGTCTTCATAGAATTCATCTGTCGTTCAATCCACCTGAAAACGACAACATCGTGAGATCCGTGATAAAGAAAAATTCTCGCCTACAGCATCACCACAAGACTGCGTGGCTCCAATTCGCACGCTTTAACAAGAGTACGAATTGGTCTTTGGTGAGGTCTTTGCAAGGCTCGACCTATCGAGCATTGCTTGCACATGTTCCAGGCAATCTTCGAGCGCATGTTCCAGGCAATCTTCTTTGACGAGAAGCGATTCAGCTTGAATGGACCTGACGGGATGAGGAGTTACTAGCGAGATTTGAGAAAGGAGCCAGCCTACTTCAGCCAGCGGAACTTTGGAGGTGCAAACCTCATGGTGTGGACAGCTTTCAACAGCTGTGGTCAGCTCGGTAGTGAATTCGTTTCGAGCATTATGAACTCAGAAGAATACTAAGGAGTCTCGACCTTCCATCTACTGCCTTTCCTGCGTGCTCGACGACGTGAAAGATTCCGTTACGCACAGGACAACGCCAATATCCACGTGAGCCGGTCTTCTTGGAGTGATTCCGGAGTAATAATGTCGACCTCCTGCCTTGGCCGGCCGTCAGCCCCGGTCTAAATCCCTTTGGGAACATGTGAAGGATTATGGTGCGTAATACAAGGTTGCAAAGCAGTGCGACAGCGTCAGTGCTTGCAAGCAAGTCTTCCGGGTCGCATGAAGCGACATTGACAGGAACGTTCTCAGGCGGCTCAGCGACAGCCTCCCAGACAAATTGTTCGGACCTATTACACGTAGCAGTGCTGACACTTCGTACTGACAATGTTTTGTTTTGGTTTGTGTCCTAGTGGTTGATGAATTTGAATGTTTTCTAAGTGTTCGTATACTTATGTGGCGTACAAAAACTAACTCTTCTCTATAAATAAGGGTCAAGCAGAGAAGCTGCCGCCAAACGATGTATTTGATGGTTCTTGGGCTTGCAGAGAACGTAGAAACGTGTTCCGACATCTAAGACCTCGATCCATTAGCTGTTTATCTCATTTCCGAGGTGTTCGCATACTTATGTGGTATATACTTACTGTATACGCCAATTAAATAACAATTGCAAAACGTATCCTCTGGATCAGGGTTAAATTGAGTGTGTATCATTGCGGACTCGCGATGCGGACACGCGATGCATCGATTTCGTCCAAGCGTCCGCGCCCACCCTCATCACCTGATCATGTGAGTTTTTGGGAATTTTCTCAGTTTTCCCTATTTCTCACGTCATTTTTCCTTAGTTTTTGATCTTTCAATGCTGCGTTTCCTATAAAACGACTGCTCGCTAAAGTTTTTTTCATTACAGGAACAGCAGAGGTCATCGTTGTTGGGACCTTCAACAAAAAAAAATCAGGCATGACCCATACTCAGGAAAAACGGTTTTGGAGATGTGAAACAACAAAAGCACACAACATAAAAGCAGTTCCGAACAAACAAAAAATTCAAATCGAAAAGAACCGCACTAAGATGGGATTTTTTCACAGATTCGAACCAGCCTAAACATAGAAAAATTCCAAAAATATTTACAATCAATGATTAATTGGTCTGCAGATGCGCGTATGCAGAAATGTAGGTACGCAGAAGCGCTTGGAAATTAATGCAGTGGCGACAACTCCGACGCTGTGCCCGTCGCCAGCGACCGGCAGTCGCTGAAGTATGCCAATGCCCTATGTTACGAGAACGCCGTACCTAGGCTCGGGTGACGGCCTATCTGCTCAAAATAGACGTTTCTGGGCGGAAAGCTTCCTTGCTAGGCCATAGTAGCCATACACAACATCTTGCCTTTTTAGTCCAGTGTAGAACTGCATACCGTCCCGCCTTGCTTGGCCAGAGTACGATCGCAGGTTATCCTGTCTTGCTAGGACAGTCTTATGGGTCGTCGTTTAGCCTGCAGAGGCCAGATACTAGGTTTTCTCAGTACACAGAATCCTCCGTAGCTCGCCGATCCAGCGGACGATATTAAATTCAATTTAACTCGTTTTCTCTTCGATTTAACTCGTTTTCTTTTAATCGCTAATCGCAGACATCATAGATACATACCTCATTCCGTACTTGCCCTCTACACCCTCCCCCAAGCATTGAAGACGGCCGATGTGATACTGTTGTCAAAGCTAGGCAAGTCCCAACGCGCAGCAAAGCCTAATCGCCCTACAAGCCCTTTACAACTCTTCGCTAAGTTAGCTGAAAAGTTGATGGTAAGGGACCTGGCTGGCCGAAACGAGCTACAGCAGCATCAACACGGCTTCAGGGAACTTCATTCTACGACCACTGCTCTACAGGAAATGGTGAGCTCTGCGGTCGATGGGTTCAACATGAAGAAGCCTCTGGCAACGCTGGCCGTTGCCCTCGAACTGACCAAAGCATTGGACTCTGTTAAGTTAGAACTGCTGTCCGGCAAACTGCTGAAGTATTCGCTACCATGCTGGCGGAAGCGATGGATGACAGCGTTAACGAAAGGCCACATGACTAAAAATCTTTTCCAGAACCACGTATCCGATGGCATCAATGTAGCAACAGGTGCTCCGCAGGGTGAAGTTTTGCCTTTTGCCCTATTCAGCCTGTACTTTAAGGACCTTGCCGTGCCTCCACAGATTATTTATTTATTTTTGCGCTCAGG
The DNA here is from genome assembly GCA_029168955.1 of Aplectana chamaeleonis. Taxonomy (NCBI): domain Eukaryota; kingdom Metazoa; phylum Nematoda; class Chromadorea; order Rhabditida; family Cosmocercidae; genus Aplectana; species Aplectana chamaeleonis. Next base: position 199,408 of record JAPDOI010000951.1, on the reverse strand, counting down.
AGAACGCCCCAAGAACAACTATCAAGTAAATAAGCGAGACAGTAACATGCTTGATGTTCTACATTGATAATAAAAAACAGAAGAATACCAAACACAAGGAGCGAATCGAAGCAGTGAGAATAAACAAACACACCTAACAGGATATTTCCAGAATGAGTGCCGACTCATTTAGAAGCATAATGGTTTTAGCTCAGTAACCGCGTTAACAAGCGACATTTGATATGAAGAAAAAAAGTTTCTCACAGATTGAAATTCTCTGTACGAGCCAAAGAGCTGGAAATAGCCGTGTCAGCCAGCTATGACTCCTTGAAAGAGTACTGGAACTTCGGGACATGGGTTTACTGGCCTCCCCTCATGGGACTGGTAGGTTGAACATACAGCCTGTAGCCCGTAAACTAAATCATCTCGTTGTTAGGTTTGAAAAAAGTGTTCGCGAGAACGCTTTCACGCCAAGGCTAAGCACCATTACATGAAAAAAAATATGTCGGAAACGCCATTCTGAACTGTGTAGTTGCGTGAATCTTGCAGAACGTAACAAGTGAAAATCAGCAAATATCAAAAGATCCACGACTACGGCTCTATAATCACCAATTGCCCAACTTCAGAAGGGAACCATTTTGCAAACATAATACCAATGTCTCTGCTCGTCCAATGGTTCTTCGATCTAGAAATCAGGAATATTAAGCATTGCTAGAACACCAACTTTTCTCAACCGCTTTCTAAAAAGCGAACTATTTGGTGCCTCTATTACACTATCTGGTAACATATGTAACCATCTAGCTCCACGAGAGAAAGGAGAATCTAGCAATTTGGAGTGATGGTGCCCACGAATACAAATGAGCTGAATCGAAAAGACTTTTGTTCGTCCTCTACACGGCCTGAAAATCCAATACTTGCTCGGTCTCAACTTCAGTTCACCTCGAAGAACTTTGAAATAGAATACTAAGTCGTTGAAGACGCGACGATAAAGTAAGCTCTGTAGTTTGAACAAGTTCAACCGTTCTCTATAACTAGGCGTCGATAGCGGGTATTCCGAGTCAGGGGTACATCTATATATTAACACACGTGTGAAGGTTCGTTGCACCTTTTCTATCTTGAGTTGCACTTTTCTCGTGAATGGACTCCATATTTGAGACCCATACTCTAGAATGGGCATCACATATGCCTTGTACAACTTTATTATCACCAAAGAATCGTTGTATTTGATATTTCTCAAAATCGCAAATAGTACTGAAAATGCTTTGCGCACAGTGATGTCAATATGGTTTCCAAAGGTTAAGCTACTATCTAGATGTACCCCAAGATCCTGAACATCTGAAGAAGAGTTAATTAGGCAATCATTGAATTTGTATTCATTCGCGGTGTTTTTTACAAGATGAAATATTTTTGTTTCTGAGAAGTTGATCGGGATCTCCCATGATTCTGCCCATTCCACCATATTGGCAATAGACCGGGTTAGAGAATGGCAGATCTGTGCCTTGCCGCTTTCGTTACAGACCCCGTACACTTTCACATCATCTGCATACATTTGTACTGTGACGGAGGGATGCGTTTTCAATTTTGCTGGCAGATCATGAGTGTAAGCTAAAAATAGTAAAGGAGACAGTATCCCACCCTGCGGAACACCACTAATGCAATCATAGCTTCTGGAGAACGAGTCGCCCACTTTGACGATCATTTTCTCTCATGCAAGTAGGATCTGAGCCAACCTATCAGCTGTCCTCTAAATCTCATGTGAAAAGTTACAAAAGCAATTTTTCGTGACAAACTTTATCGAAAGCTATGGGAAAACCGTAGTAAATTACATCATCAGATTGCGTATTACATATCGCCGTATGCTAGTCAAACAGACGGTCGGCTAACAAAGTAACAGTTGAGGCACCCGCTGTGAAACCGTGCTGCTTAACAGGTATCAACTTGTTACTCGATAACCAGGAAACTAGCTTGTCACGAAAAATTTTTTCCAATACTTTCACTGGTGGAGGAGTTATACTTATTGGTCTAAAAGAGGTTAACAACATCGCTTCATTAAAGGCATCGTTCACGATTGATTTCGCTTTTGAATTTTCCATATATAATGAGAGCTCTGGTACCATATATAACGGCGAGGTTGAAAAAACCGCGAAAAAATCACCGAAAACCCCTTTTTCAGACCGAAAATATCTCAATCGAAGGAGGAGTCGATCGTTAGAGATTGCTGTTTTGACCAACGATCTCACGATCAAATAAACTTTATCTTTCTTTCAAGTGATTTGTGGAGAAGAAAAGGTTAATCGATATGTGGGGAAAAGTCATTTCTCACGTAATTGTATGGTATATTCCATCAACTTCCCCTCAATTGTACTGGATCAATTACTTATATGATGGCTGACAGCAAATTGTGCCAGATGACTGACGGAGGGCCGGCCTCTTTTGACGGAATTTGAGACATTCGACCTCATTTATCTTCACAATAACGCATTTTTAACCGAACAAACTCTTACTACGTTCTTAGGCGGGCCCAGAAAATCGTTCTAACTGGAGAAACGGTGAGTGGTTTCCAGCGCGTACGATGCCTTCAACTTTAGGAATAGCAGTGATTATAACATTTTTCCAAAGTGATGGAACCTCGCTAAACATGAGTGAAATATTGATGCGGTCTCCATAAGGAAGTAGCACACTTTTTGTGCACTATTTGCTTAGGTTGCACATTGAACTCCATAAAGTCATTAGATCGAAGGTGTTGACTAGCAAGCGTTCGCTCAAGCATCAAACCATCATCGCTATTGGTAAAGCTACTGCTTCTAGGGTAGAAGACTAAGGCAAAATATTCGGCCAGCGCTTCAGATTTTTGACTGTTTCCTACATATCGGTTGCCAAAATCATCCTGTAAAACAGGTAAAGTGGATCTGGGTTTTATTGCACACTTCATGAGCCTGAAAAACGAGCCCTTACTGCCACCGAACGTCAGTCGCCGTTGTTTATTTTCCAGATATCTTTTCACATGACGATCTAACTCAGAGCGAATTCTTACAAAATTCGCTTTGGTGGTCGGGTCTAGTGGTATGCGGAATAAACTATTCTCCTGATCAATTAGGTTGGAGATGACAGGTGGATAACGAAATTCTGACTTCTTTCCGACAGAAAATGGAACACATTTTTCGAGGCCGATTTATACCACACGGCAGAAGTAGACGTAAGAATGAGATCAAGAACAGAATCACCGCGAGTTGGTTCGTTCACCAGCTGTGTAAACCCACAGCATTCATAAACCGTAGGAATTTTACGGACTGTGAATTTCTCGCGACACCAGCAGTCCAATCAACGTCCAATTTGAAGTCGTCCAGGAGCACCATTTCTCTCTCAGAAGAAAAAAGATCAAAAGTGAATCAATAAAAGAGTCATTATCAGAGACTGTAGAACAAGGTGGCCTATATGCAATAACAATGCGAAATAAAAAAGTGCAGTTTACATCATAACCCTCGAGGCACAGCAAATCAGACCTGAGGCCGGAGGCAGTGGTAATCGGCACTAAATTCAGATGATCCCGCGGTAGACAACAAACACCTCCACCTTTGCGATTTTTTCGGTCAAAGCTTAAAATTTTGTACGGAAGATTGATAGCTATTTCAGAACCCAATATTCTAGACGAAAGCCACTTCTCAGTGATAAACACGAAATCGGGTCCAGAAGTTGACAAAAGGGGGTGAAGGTGATGGAATTTGTTGTTCAAGCTGCGAGAATTGAACAGGTAACATCTTAGGCCTCGTGCGGGTCCGGGTTGAGCTCCGCGCTTCTCGAAAAATTTGGTTTCGGAAGGTCCTGCACGCTCCCAGATGCACCCGGTTGAGGTAGGCCCCCCACATCACCCTACACACGTAGTTTCGGGAGGTCTTCCGCGCCATCCGATGCACGAGGGTTTGAGAGGTCCTGCACTCGGCGTAGCTCACCCCGGAAAACAACCCAAACACGAGCTTTTAGCCGATCATTGCGCGCACGACACTCCTTTCTCAGCTCTGAATCACGCGCTCTTTCCTCATCGGTCATACTCCGGCGAACGTACACGTCCTTTAAGGTGGATCCCCGAAGGCGATACGTGTTAGCGAGAGCTGCAGCCCACTGCGACCTCTTCGCGAGCACCACCTTAAAGGCATCGTACACGATGAAAACCATATTTGGGTTTTTGATGTTTTCGTGTTGTACTATCCCTATAGTGACTAACGGTAGCAAAACGCCCCCTCAAAAACGTCAACTTTTTGAGAAAAACCCATTTTTAGAAAGTTCATAGCAAATTTGAATTTCGCGCCGGCATCAACTTGTGATAGTTTCGCAGAGAATGCAAGGAACAGTCTTACGCTTCGTTCCTTGGCGCAGCGTTGGAAGCGATTCATCGAGGATGCCGCTCAACTACGACTTCAGCGAAATTAAAATGGGCTACCCACCTGCTGCGTCCAGTGCTGCCGGCTGCTTTCGATCGATGCCGAATTTGAAATCTACTGGCGTGTGTATTGCGCCCTACGACGCGTCAAGGCACGACCGCCGTCGGCAACCCAAGAGTTTTGTTCCTTGTAACAACGGATCGACCCCAAGGCCGGCCCCCCAAACCCAGGAAGCCATTTTGAGGTAAGCGAATCTCCACTCAGAGACGGTTTTGTAACTCCAAACTTTCTGAGTGACATTGTCATGGCCCACTAGTCCGAATGAACGCATAAACCCAAATTCGGTTTTCATCGTGAACGATGCCTTTAAAGGCAGTGTTCACGAAGAAACAGTTGCACGTTTTTTTTGACTAAAATGTAAGCTTTGGGTACCTCTAAGAAGATTAAGAGCGGAAGTGCAACGAAAAACGGTCGGTAAGTGGGTAAAAATCTCGTGGGCCAGTCAACCCATTGGGCAACTCCGCCCATGTCCTATAACAGTTTACCTGAAATCGTGGTTAGATGAGCTATGGTTTCCGATCAAAAGCCCCGTTTTCCCTTCATTCTCAACGTCTCTCTTTACTCAGGTCAGCTCTCACACATCGGCTGCAAAAAACGGGAGTTACAAGCCTCGGACAACTCGTCCACAATGTTTCTCTAGCTGAATTTTGAGGGGCCCTAACTCCGTTTCCAGAGGGTCTTGTACGATTCCAGGGACATCACTGAAATCAGCATGGGACCGTTTTCAAGATAGGCGGAAAACACAAAAACGACTTTTATCGTGAACACTGCCTTTACTCAAACGTGGGCGTTCCTTGGTATACGCGCCCATGCAGAAAACCTCAGCGACATTATATTCGACATGCAAAATATCAAATAGGGAACTTATCTGATCATCAAGATGCTTTTTATTTTCTTGGAGGGAGAGAGTTTCTCATCAGGTTCAGGCAAACCGTATACAACCATACTGCGTTCTCTCTTCTCTGCATTTACCGCTTCGCGAGTTTCTTGCAGTAATTTCATGATTAATGCTTTCACCATTTTATCAATAACAGGGTCTTTGTTACGTTCCAATATGGCTTTGATGATCGCATCAGTTGACATTTTAGAAAAGTCAACCTGATTAACACTATCCATATTGGAACGCTCCGACGCGTCAGTGGCCTGGCTGCTTCCAGCCTTGTTTTGGCTTAATTTGGTTGACTGACGAGTAATAGGGCCGATGATCTGACTGCGATCGGCAAGGAAGAGGTCAGCAAAATCGACGATTATCGGAGCAAAAATCACCAGTAGCGAACGATGGAAACGAGGCGAAAACGGGTGACAACGATTTCGAGTAGTAACGAGAAGTTACAAGGCCACAAAAACTGTATCGGCCAGAAGATACCGAGTAGAAAATGAAATTGTGGGGTGAAAAGTTTAATTGAAATCAAACTTAGCCAGTTGTGAGAAGAGGTAGGCGCCGCCGTACGTGACCGCTGCAGATGTGATATGAATATAAAGGTTGTCATGTACGCCGAAGACATGACTGTTTGTGCCAGGACCGTGACATGCAGGTAACAATATCAGCGACTGTCTTGCCGAGCTGAAGTTTTTCTTCGATAGTGTGGTGCCCTCAGTTTCTGCTTCAAAGTCTTCTGTATCAGTGTTTACAATAAACCCCAAGGAACACAGTGCCCAACCTGATGTCAAATTGGATGGTAACCGTCTGCCAGCAGCAAGATTTCTCAAACTGCTTGGCCTCATTCGCGATCCATCACTGAATTTTCGCGAAAACACGGAACAGAATCAAACAGTCGTCAGGGCAAAGCTTAATGTCTTGAGAGCTTTGGGAGGAATGGCATTTGCAGAGAGACCATATTGGCGACCTGCAGAGCAATACTTCAGCCTGCTCTGAAATAGGCGTCACCAGTGCGGCAGCACCTGGTGTCGGACATTTCCTGGACTTAGCTGCAGCGAATGCTGCTCTGAGAATCGCTACTGGCTGTGCAAGGAGCTCCCCAATAGAACATCTGCGCGCGGAGGCCTGCGTGTTGCCAGTCAAGGAGCACTGTAAACCCTGAGAAAGCAGATGTATAGCAATGTTCTGAACCGACCAAATTATGTGACAAGAAAAAAATTACGTAGCCCGTTAGAGGGAGATCAATGAGGACGCCGTTCGCAGACGCTTCTTGAACAAAGGATATAGAGAGACGAGCAAACTCCAACATGGAAAGGATCCGTCTCCTGCATGAGGAGCATACATACCAATTTTGTTCGAGGACATCTTGGGAAGACGGCTGTGAACCTTATTTTGGGAAAAGTGCCGCTTTGGGTTTGGAAGTCCGAGTCTTAGCTCGGCAGGCAATCCAGATGTGCCCTTGCTACGCTGCGCTGTGGTCACTTTACACTGCTTATGTCCTAGGTCAATAAAATCGACAGCAGCCGACCTGAAACATGCCCGGACTGCGGCAGTTCCGGACACGACGCGGCGCCTTTATTAAAGTGCACGAAGAGATCTGGGGTGGTAGTAAATGGGGTGGTAAACGCGAACAAACCGCCACCTCCAAGCCGCCAACGACATAGATGCCACAGAGCCACCAGTTTAACGCGAGATGCCCCACGTGAGAGATGTCAGAATCACACGAGCCGTCAGGTTTGCGCGACCTGCCTCGCGTGAGAGGATGAATTGGACGCTTTCCGGATGGTAAAAATACAGTAGGTTACAGACTTTAAGTGTAGCAAATGATAGAGCAGATAGTAAGTTGAGAAGCTTCAAAACCGAAGCTTCAGCACTAGAGCTCTTTTTCAGTTACTATGGTAGGTTAATATCGTTCATATACATTGCACCGCATATTGAAAACGGTCGAAAAGTACATTTCGGCAGTATTCACCAAATTTATTCATGAGGAAGAGCCTTCAAAGCAAACTTCGTGAAATTTCTATTGTTCGAAACACGGTTAAAACGGAATTTTTGAATTTCCCTTCGTTTGGCATTCCAAATTCTCGTAATTTTTAACGAGCTTTGTCAATTTCTAGAGCCATTCTCGTAAACACATGCTAGGTTAATTACTGTGCTTCTCTGGGTCAAATTCCGGGCCGCAATTGCGCCTCGACACGCTTTGCGGCCGCACGCTCACGAGTCGAGAAAGTTTCCAGCGCCGCAGCAGCCGACCTGTTGACTCTAGGGAGGTTTTGGAAACTGGAAACTTTGAAAACAAAATTAGAGAAAACTGTATAAAAATGTCACATCGAGCCGCGCTGGAAACGCTGGAAACCCAACCGACTCGAGCGCGTGCGGCCGCAAAGCGTGTCGGGATGCAATTGCGGACCGGAATTTGGCCCACAGAAGCACAATAACAGCTTAAATCACCAGATGTGTGTGATCTTACAAGATCTCACATTTGCAGTAACTTTTTTTGAACGTTACCTGAACAAAAATCCTTTCTAAACAGAATTCCGAGCGAACAAATATTTTAAAATCCCTGGATGAATTAATCAACAGGCGCACCTGGGAAAGTAACGCTAGGTGCGACAAGTAATTTCCAAAAATCGTCGAGTAATGAGTAGGCAGGGTGACCTACATTCAACTAAAATGGATAATCAAAAACCTATAAGAATGATCGACTAAATAGTCAATTTTCGTTTTTGGAAAGATTTCAAGTGCTTTTTTTTGAGAACGTGCAACTAAAGTCTTACGTACGAGATTGGGGCGATTGTGCGGTTGCGGTCATTGGTGAAATTGAAGAAATAAAGTGTTTGTAGTCTTCTCAAATTGAAACTCATCACCAGCCCCCCGGTTTTTTTTAAACATATAGAAAAGACTCATACGCTCGTATGTGCATCATGCAAGGAAGAAATAATGCAAGGTAAGAATTGAAACACTTCGAGTGGTTCCATCTATGCACCAAAGCAAGTGCGTCGCGGATCCTCAATAAAAATAAGGGACCAACGATGGTACTGATCTGGCAATGAATAGGGAGTTTTCCAATCTTGCAGTAAAAGGAGAACCAAAATAGTTGGCTTTGAAAACAAGTTCACATTGGTTTGCCACAAAGCTCGCCCGATACGCCCCGACTAATACAGAAACATTACTAGAGCAGCAAATCACATGAAAATCAGTTGCTTTGGAAATTTTCATTTTTTGGCACTAAAAGGTTATTGAAATCCTTCCGAAAAAGCGAGCAAGCGATTATTTCTCTACACACCCATTATAGCCTAGAATAAGCAATGAATTATGAAGAGGAAATCAACCTGAAAATAGCAAAGCGGAAGAATTTCAGAAGGAATAGGAAAAAGGAGAGAAGTGTCGGCGCTCGCCGAAAAATTAACAGCTGATCGGGAGGGATTGATTAGTGCCACCATAGAAGACGGCCAACGAGTTTCAGCAATGATTCCTGTTTTGTTTGTGATCCCTCATCGCCCGTTTCTTTGGCGGAAGCCGTTACAAGACTATCCCTTGAAATACCTTTCAGTTTAAAAGGCATCGTTCGCGCTGGGAATCAATTTTTATTTTTTAGGCTCAATTTCATGATTGAGCCCGGTAGACCACACTGGTAAACTTTGGCGCGTCAAAAAGGTTGGGCAATGAGGTTGGAAGGCGTCAAAGATGAAGATCCGCCACCAATTCTCACCAGTCATCTAGCACTTTTTCCTAGAATGTGGGTGCGACCGTAAGACAGCATGACAAATAGTCACGGCACGAACTCCACATGCAGAAAAACTCTGAAAATGACAGCGACGAGGCCTCAAAAAGCAGAAAAACTTCAAAAAGGATTTCGGCGCGAAATTCAAATTCGTATTACAATGTGTTCCGATTGACTTTTCTTTACAAATGAAGGTTTTTCGTGGGCCCCTTCGACATTTTCATTCACTAGAGAGGCCAAGCTACACAAAAACATGAAAAAATAACATACGGTTTTCTGCGCGTACGATGCCTTTAAAGATAGACTGACGTCCTGAATCAAAATGGCTGACAGTGCTATCAAACTTCCTTAACACTGCATTACTTAAACTCGCACTTGCCCTCAGTATAGATGGTCATGACTGTTTCTACTGTATCCTGCTAGTCGCGCCAAAAAACTCCTCGGGAGGAGTTTTTCGTTAGCCGCGAGTTCCTCTCGGTTTTCAGCACTATTTCCGTGCTCTCTGCGAGAGGATGTTAAACGCGAACTTACCGCGAGGACGCCATATGTCGGAATTTTTGAGAAAAAACAGCCCTGAAAACGTTTCGAAATCGCTATTTTTCCTAACAAAGGTTACAATTGTCGCTTTTTCAAGGCGTTTTCGCACGCAGTGTATCGAATGCCTACCACTGATGGATGTTAGGGTGAAACTGGAGTGAATTCTCTCTTAACTATCAGGAGTTCTCCTTACAATCTGGTGTGGTTGAACTCGCGTTTAACGCGAATTTAACGCCTGTCAATTCGCCCCCAATTACTACCACCCCTGTTACTGTAACGAACATGGACTTTTAGACGAATGCTGTATGATTTCCGTTTTCGATTTAGTCTGACGCATGGACCAGACAGCTGGCCGTGTGGGGTTGGAGGCCTCACTGGAGAATGGGGTTTCGATTTGCGCGAGGTGATCTACCGTCGCAGCTGCATCCATTCATCAGACTAGAATTAACACGCGAACTCTAATGGTCGCCTGGTTCCTCAACCTATGACAAAAACCACTTCGAGGTTGCACAAGAAGGAGGAGAATAATATATAAGAGAGAATTCTTCGCGATGCACAAGCCGAAAAAATCGGCTGTACATAAAGGTCGTAAAATTGATCATGTGGGCACGGAGAGCTTAAATGTTATTGTGCTACCGGAGCAATGTTGAATGGAAGTGTATTCGAAGTCGGAAACTTCTAGTGGGTGTTATCAGTTAAGCAAGTCTTTTCGCCAGACAAGAACTTCCACATAGTCATGCCAGAAAACGTCGATTGTTCACAATCCTGGTTATGGGCATCGCTCACAATTTCATTGTGCTCCCTATGCTGATTACAGTTTGCGGATCCGCGTCGTGCACTGAATGTGAGATTAATGCTGCGAGACTTGCTCACTGCCAGCCGATCCTGTATGGTGACATCTATAGTAACTTACAAGAGGATTTCTCCGAGGTTGGAGGGCTATTTTTACTGCAGGGGAACTTCGCCGTGGACTGCATCGAGAGTCGTCCCATGCTGGTGATTTGTGAAGAAACCCAACGGCAGATTACCGAGGACTCCTTCCTGGGGGTCTTGAAATGATTTTATGGGCTGTAAGTGATCTCATGGAAGCGATGCCCTCAACAGCTCGGCGATTTCCTTTCGAAGCATCGGGAAGTTCTACAATCGCTTTAGAAATCACTTTGGGCCGGAGGTATGACTGGGCTGCGGCTGATTCCATGTAGCGCTATACGCTAGCACTCTCTAGGGATGAATCCTGTTGTTTACTAAAAGGCGTAACAATGCTATTACATAGAAGAGCAGCCAAAAAAAGGTGTTCTTGTGCGACCCGGGTGGTGTTACCTTGTTAACCTTGCAACTGGTTTTGCCATTGTCGTTCCATAATAAACAGGTTCAGAAGTTGTTGATAGTTTTACATTTACTCTCTCTACCGCACTCCAAATCCGACTAACTCTCGCATTCAATTTGCGCAGTTAAACGCAAGTTTTCTCCAATCGGCTCGCAGCGTTGGCCTATCACCCGTTTTCTTGGTGTGGTGGCCCTTGATTACCGGTTTCCGTTCAGCGATTGTCTAGCCAACTTTGCACTTCTGTTGTACATTAGAGTGTTGGAACGAATAATATCGATTTTTTAGAATAAATCTAATTTTCTCTTCATCTATGGAATGGTTTCAATAGCTTTCATTCTCATACGTTACGGTGAGTGTAAGGTTCTCATATTTCATAGAAAAATTAAGACTCCGTCCATTAATTATAATGCCAAGCTTCATTAAGTGAGTTTTTTATTCGAATATTCGAATAGTCGAATAAATTGTAATAGCGCTTCTGTAATTGGATAGAATTTTACTTTTTTATCAACTATAGTAACCTTGCCCCTCACGTAATGTTTGAAACCAAAGACAGTTAAAACCTCAACGGCTCTGAGGAAATATTCGAATTAATCGGAAAATCGAAATTATCAACACTCTATTGTACATCGGAATGAATAGCAGTATTTCGCTGTGATTGACATTTCGCCATGTTTCACCTTCCTTTTTTTAAAATTATACTCTTAGTGACCAATGTTGTCATCAAATAATTCCGAGGGAAGGCGAGATTGGTAATGAGAACATATGTAAGAGAAAATTCCCCTAATTTGTTGATGTCAGCTTCATTGCAACGCAAATAAGGAAAAAAGGGGACAGGGCTCTGCAAAACGTAACAAAACCGTTCACCGAATCTCTGAGCTTTCTGTTAATAGAGTTAATAGGCTTTCAAATGGGAGTACCCTCAACCGTTCTTTAAAGGCAGTGTTCACGCTGATTTTCGTCCCGGAGTTCTTCACATAAAACAATGCGTTAGCTCCCAGGTGGTACCAAAATTACGAAGAAACGGCGAGAAACGCATTAAAACGGCGTATTTCAGTGACATTATTCTATAACATGGACTAGTTGTCCGGTTGGATGAACATGTTCATGGTGGTTGTCACCGGTGGAAAATTGGGTCAATCAAAAATAGAAGAATATTCTATGCAAAACAGGATTAGTTAGGGTCTGAAAGAAGGTACGAAGCAACAGACAGTAGTGAAATGCAAAGGACGGGTCCACAAAAGATTTCATTGTCACAACAAACAGTTCCTGTGATACTTAAGAGGCGGGGTGATACTTAAGGATTTCGTGTACTTCTGGAGCGTTTTTCTCAATTTCTACGTCATTTTAGTTCTACCCGAGGGTCAATCAATCAATATAGCGAATAATCTCAGAATTGGAGATTATCGTGAACACTGCCTTTAAAGACAGTGTTCACGATAAGAATCGTTTTTCGGCTTTTCCTCCTATCTTGAAGACGGTTCCACGCTGATTCCAATGATGTTTCTGGAATCGTACAAGACCTTCAACGAACGGTGTTATGGTCCCTTAAAAATTGAGCTAGGGAAGCATGGTGGACGAGTTTTCCGAGGCTTGTAACTTCCGTCTTTTGCAGCCGATGCATGCGAGTTAACCGGAATAAAGAGAGAGTTTGAAAATGAAGGGAAGAACGGGGCTATCAATCTGAAACCATCGCTCATCTAGCAATGTCGAGCATTCATTTGTTCACGTCGGTGGGCGTGGAAAGTGCATCTGGGTGTGACGAGCTGACGGGTGTCCAACTTTGGGGCCGTAAGGGACCGTTCCGAGCTCATTTTTCTTAGTTTTTTCAACGTTAGGGTTGCGCTAGGCCCCGCAGCTGCCGATCTCCACCAAAAAATCAGACATGGTTTTTATCGTGGACACTGCCTTTAAGAGGGCACCCTCGTCGACGGCGCGTAAGGGGACCTGAATTACTCCGTTCATCATCGACTGAGTTTGACAAAAATTTTTGTAGGATTTACCTAATTTACAGCTTAGGGTGTGTCCCCTGAGTTATGATAATCACACGATGTGACTTTTGAACCAGCCAGGCTTGAAAGAAAAAACATTAATCACATATTCAATGATTCACGCGATTGACAATTCAAGTGGAAAAGGAACAGAAAAATTCTTACATATGACTTTAATCGATGCTTTGACAGCCATCGCCGCTTATGCATCATTTGGAACTGGAGAGATTTCTGAGAGAAGGCCATACCTTCTTCATAGTCACCCTTTGCAATTTCAATGCCAAGGTTGTCCCCAGAAGGGCGCCCGAAGAGCATCACATCTGGATCCACAGACTGGACTGGAAGTAAAAGTCATTTTGGGTTCATCATGTCGACCAAGACAGTTCATGGTAACTTACGATTCCAGAAGCCCTTCTCACAACGTTGGACGTGGGAGTCTCCCGATGGACGCTACCACAACGAAATTGACCACATCATCGTCTACCATAGATTTCGCCAGAACGAAGTCGCTGTTGTTCTGAAATTTGACATTGGATCAAACTACCGTTACTCCGCGCAAGGTTATTTCTACACAAATACGACAGAGAGCCGCGAAGTTTTAAAAGAGATCCTCGTAACCACCATCAATTGAGACCTCTTTTCCGCTCTGAAAGGCTGTGGGGACAAGTATGGACAACATCGATTAGGGTATAATCGGCTTGCTCCGCACCTATTACACGAGAGACTAAAGTAGCATAGAGCTTGATAACCACTGAAAGACATTGGTCCTCGGCAACTCTAGCGCTGATTCTCCATCGTTCTCTGGGCGAAATTCCGGTCCGACCACTTGGTTTCGGCACGATTCACCTTTCTCCCAGCCCGATTATCACGCGTCGCATGATGCAACTGCCGTAGTCCACAATCGCAGACCGGATCAGAGAACAATAGTACTAAAGTACTATCGTTCTCGGAGCCAAATTCCGGTCCGTAATTGCGGACTATGGCTGTTCCATCATGGGACACGTGATAATCATGCTGAGAGAAAGGTGATTCGTGATCAAGTGATCCCAGCACGATTATCACGTGTCGCATGATGCAATAGCCGTAGTCCGCAAATGCGGGCCGAAATCTGGTTCCGAGAACGTCAGTAAGAGCTACAGGCTGCAGCTGAAGTCAGAAAATCTTGCCACAACGCCCGACGCAACTTCGCCAACTACAAGACAAAGATGACGGCACTTCGAGGATCAGATTGAATATATAGAACAGTGCTCCCGAAAAGGTAATGGAAAATGTCATTTACGACTTCTACTTCGATCTCTTCGACAGCCTCGTCCAACCACCTCCATGCCATCTGAGGCAGAACGGCTACGCTGTTCCATCCCTTCTCGTTTCTTCCGAGATCCGACGTTCAATCATGTCCGTGAGAATCGCGCTGCACCCGGTCTCGATAGAAACAAACCCGAACATCTGATGGACCCCCTTCAGCTTTGGTTGCCACGCCGGCACGGATTTTCACTCGTTACCTATCGTAATGCAAAGTACCATCTCAATGAAAGAAATATTTTGTTCTCAGGGACCTAAACGCGGAGAAAGGAGAAACAAGTGCTCACAAGTTCGTACCTATGCAGGTCTGAATAATCTTCTTCGAAGGCATCGTGCGCGCTGGAAGTCATTTCCAATTTTTGTTTACAGTTAAACCATTCGGGCTACCTGACATCCCCCACGAAATTCGAGGCTCTGAGAATGCGCACCTCAAGAATTATGGTCACTTGAAAAGATCATCTTGCACTTTTTCAATGAATGTTGATGCGACCATCCATTAACATGGAAAACGTAGATATCATAAACTCTTCATGTAGGAAAACTTCAAAGACGGCGGTGACTTGGCCTCCGAACGCAGGAAAATTCAAAAACGGTTTTGGCTCGAAATTCAAATCCATTTTGACAGAGTATTCAGACTGGTTCTTGTTTACAAATGGAGTTTATTCCAGGGGCTCTTTCGACATTTTCGCTCACTAAATAGGCCAAGCTATGCAATAACATAAAAATATGGTTTTCTGCGTGAACGATGCCTTTGGAGGCACTGTCGAAGCTCGTGAGTAAAATTTGATATCCGGCCGGCCGCTATGTGTAGCGACCCTGCCAAACGCGAAATCTCAACTCTTCACAATAAGCGGGAAAATTCGAGCACCCATTCCCTCCGCTCGAACCCCTTCCCCAAACCAGCACCCACTCATTCCGCCTACTTCAAGGATTTCGGACTCAGTAGGCACAAGGCGCGCCATGGATTTTGATCAAAATGCACGTTCTTCCATATATTATCGATCTAGCTTTATAGTGTGGTCTCCTCCGGTGCGATGGCTGCGAACGACGAGGAAAAACACGCCCAAGACAACTCGTCCAAGATTTTCTCACCGCCCCAATTCACAATCTCTGAGGGGCCTTAGCTCCGTTCTTAGTGAGTTTCAGCGATTCTGGAGAAACCATTGTGATCAGCCCAAATTCTCTCTAAGGTAGGTAAAAAAACTGGAAAGCGATGCTAAGGTTGGACTGAGCGCCACCCAACTCCACATGCCCATAGTTAATGCAATGATGAATCCAGCCTCTGACTTTTTTTGACTCGACGAAACGAATGAAAGTCTTCGTATTTAGAAGGAAAGGGATTCTTCGGTCAACCATGGTGCGAGATAAAGAAGCATAGAGACGTTACTGGCGCTGTCTCGACAGACCGGATAATCAACGGGAGGGCAAAGGCCGGATTCATCATTACGTTAGCTCTGGGTTTAAAGGCAGAAGACACGCTCAAAAATGGTATCGATTTTATGACATAAATCAAAGGCTTGGAGCTAGTTGTATTGGGAACTGACGAAAAAACCAACGAAAACTGTGTGCTAATAGAGAGGAATAATGGTTATTTTGTTATCAGGTGAAAGTGGACGAGTTTCACGGCGCGCGGTTGAAACATCGAATATTCGCAACAAAATGGTTGAGATAGAGAAGCCCACATACTCTTACAGCCTAAACTGGAACGTTCACCTCGTTGGAAGCATCAAAAACCAGCCAAAGGGACCGTATTAGTACTATCAATCTGGACGAGTTTGTTTTTTGGGGCGGGGTTGCAGAAATTTTTCGATTTGCATTGCTGAAATTTAGTAGTTTTGACTCGTTTTTGACGCTTCCAACGGCGTGAGCAGTCTACTAGGAGCCATGCGACTTCAGAAAAGTAGTTATGTCAACAACTTTTTCGAGCGTGTCTGCTGCCTTTAAGAAGTTGGGTGGCGTTCAGTGCCAGGATTAGTGCGTGCGTGAGCTCGCTAAACCCAACCCTAATTGTAAGTGGCGAACCCACGATTAACGCAATGACGAATGCGGCCTCAGGTGATACATATGATTGGTTGTTCTCCTGAAATCGATTTTTATTGTTTATTCCGAACTGGGGTTATCGAGGGAATGTAGGCATTACGGGAGGGCTACATTGAAGTGTTGGGCCGTATAGAACCATTCCGGGCTCGTTTTGTGCCTCTTTCTAGACTTTGTTGCAGTAATGAGCTCTTGGCTTCCGATTTTCCGGTGAAAACTGATTTTATCGCTGAAGACTGTTTTCATCGTTGACGCTGCTTTTAGTTAATGTCTTGTACTCATATGCTCCCTTCAACATCCGCAAATTGAAAAATTTTCAGAGAGTGAGTCTTGTGTTACCTTTGACAACTTTGCACTTCAATCTTTTGATTGCTTTAGCCAGATAGCGGCATTCTTTTATCTCTAGGCGTCCACTAATTGTTATTCCTGTATCGCAACTTTCCATCAGTCTTTCAAATAGTTTCTTTGGCTATTAAGGAGAAAATCTTCAACGCGATCGACTTTGGGTTACTTGGCGTCTTGCGAAATCTAACAATTCAAGTCTGAGAAACGAAGTTGATTCCAACACTAATACATTTAGGAGAAAAAAGAGGGCGAAGTAGGTAGCGCCGGGAGTTTTGCCTCAATCGCATTCAGTCGAGGGCGAAACTAATTGAAGTCTCAGGAAAACCTGTAAAACACTGGAAAGAACGAGCAGTGTTTCTTGTTCTAATGTGTGCTTGCGTAGGACTTTCTTAGAATTTTCCCATTCGTTATGAAATGTGCGAAGACCCTTGTGAAGCATTCTTTATGAGGGTACTTGAACTAGTCGTATTAGTCCATGCATGTCTGCTTTTCATTCTCAAGAACACTTCTCTAACGTGGTTGTGTAAGACTAGTGAGAACGCTGAACAGAACCTATCAATTGACTGATTACTATGGCTATTTTTATAAAGTATTAGAGACCGTTATACACAATAGGATAGCTCATCGCCACGGATTAGTGTTACTAGCGTAAGGTGATTTGACGAGAAAATAGTGAAGGCCGAGAGTTTGAAATGCTTCATACATATCGATGGAACCTATTCGTCGGGATACTATGTCTTTTTTAAGGTGTGAAAATTGGGTTAAGAGATAGTACAATAGTTATAGAAGGACGCCGAAGTGGCGAAAAGCTGTCCGCTTTCTGACCATTGCTTATGAGTGGTATTGAATAGTTGTGGTAAAGTTCAAATTTTCTGCAGGTAGATGACGTAACATCACCAGCATTTCTGTGGTCAAATTATTTATGCTGTAGCATGTGTTATGTCTCGCCCTCGAACAAAATTGCAGAAAATTGGGACAAATCGAGGTGTCTGCTCGGCACATAAATTCTCGTCGATGTGTTTTGTGATGTTTTGCCGCCACTACGTAGAAACAGACAACGTTCCACCTTTGTCCTTCTTCCAACCTTCCCAATACCTGGACATTTCGTTAATATCTCAGAAAGACAGTCAACATACTAACTGTAGATAATAATGACATTTGACATAATAGGTGTAGAAAACCGTCCGTGCCTAAACTCAGATTCTGGGAAAGATATCAAAAGCAAGAGTGAAAAGTTGAACAGGGAAGGGACCGCACTCATAAAGTCTGCGCGACTTTATGAGTGCGGTCCCTTCGACTGTCCGCCCAGGCGGTCGGCGGGCATGTCGTGCAGCGGTGGCGAAGTTTTATTTCGAACGTGTAAATCGATAAGGAGGAATGTTAGACGGTAAATGAATAATATCCCAGTCAGCTGTTTTCAACCGTGAGAAGGCAGGCACGACGAACGCGTGTGCAGACAGTCATATTCGGACAGATTTTACATGTTCGCTCTCCACCCGTGGTCGCAATATTCCCTGAGGAACGGAAACTACTCACTGCGCTAGAACACTCCCAAAAGGAACAGCTACACATAGAAAAAGAAAACGTCGTGAAGTTGCCCCGAGCTGGAGTTATACACGGCTCGATATCGAATGTATCCTCTCTTTCGGAGAAAAATTTTTTTTTCGTTCATCGCGTACGTCTGAGCGCACACGCTGCGTCTCCTTCTCCCGCACACCTTCTCGCTGTCTCACCCCTCGCTCCGCGCAAGAGCGCGAAGGAAGAAAGTGGATTTGACTGCGAATCAGAGGATATGTACTGTGTGAATGCGGGACCAAACCCAGGTATGTCTTTCCCACACCTCACCTGCTGGCTCATTGTCTCGACTTCCTTCTTTTGAATTCCGTATCTCTGATCGTCGTCAAGCTTTTCTTCGTTTGTTTTTCGTGTTTGCTTCTCTACTTGTGTGAGAGGTTTGTATTTTTATTAATTTTGGTTCATGCTTCTTGTTCGTCGAGTGCTCCGAATTTCTGATCTGCAAAGTTGCTGTGGAGCTGTACTCATGACTGCCTACGTGACTAAATATTTTATACAGCCAGATGGTGGTTTATAAGAGCACTTAAAGGCAGTGTCCACGATAAAAATCGTTCTCGGGTTTCCACCAGAAAACGAAGGTTTTTAGTCTGGCTGTTTCATCAATGAACAAAGAATCATGAAAAACGCTGCGAAACATCCAAAATCAGCTCTTCCTCTTGGAAGCCACATTTCAACGGTGGATGAGTTGCGCGGGCACGGGCCTGAAGTAGACAGCGTGCGCAAATGCGCCTCAATCCTAAAACTCAGCCGCGCTCGCGCTCCAATGCTAATATAGAAGCGGACCAAACTGTTCCTCGGAAAACTCGACCGCGAGCGGAAAGGTTAGCGCGAGCGGACTTCGGAGCCGTATGGAGCTCTTTCGGGCTCGTTTTCGTTCGTTCTTTCGACCCCAGTGCTCCAATAAGACCCTGAACTTTCAATTTCCGGCCAAAAACCAAGGACAAGATTTATCGTGGACACTGCCTTTAAGTTTTGAAGTAATCCTAAAAGGTTCCCGATCTATCGAAACATCCTTATCACGAGATGTATTCACACTGGCGCACCTCCCAGCGGCTGAAGATAATCGAAATCAAGAGCTCCTCAGAAATACCTCAGAGATAACTTTTGTTGAGAAACTCAAACATACAGTCTGTTTAAAGGCTGTGTTCACGATAAAAGAACCGCTATCTAGTTTTTGATGTTTTTGTGCACGTAAGAGCGCAAAAATAGGGTAATAGGAAAAAGTCCTCACTAAGCTCTAAGTTTCCCGAGAAAAACTGATCAAAGAATTCTCTGAAATATTTAATAATGCCTGTTTGGGGGACTGCGGACGAAGCGTCAAACCTGACGTCGGAAATGGTTGTGCGCTTCAAAATTCTTGGGTAAATGATTTTGTTTTCTGCTTCGTGCACCGAAAACTCTGTAATAATGAGGTGGGCCAATGCACATGCTTGGATGCTAGAATCTTCCGCGGTAGAGAATATTCAAATTCGGCAACGATTCCTCTGGTGGGACACCTGTTTTATGACGTGGGCGGGGTGATTCAATGGGTTGGGCGTCTTTCAGAGTGCGATCGCACTGCGACGCGATCGCAAAGAAACCTCTCACATCGACCTGGTCGCGTCACACGATCAGGTCGCAGCACGTTCAAACACAATCGCCTCAAAATGTGCTAAAAAAGCGCGGTTTGGCCCAAGCTTCCAATAAATTACGAGCGTTTTCAAGCTCCGCGAAAGGGCAAAGGCATTCATTGGGCAATGTTCACGGGTGCTTCGGTGTGAGTGTGTGTATTAGATCTGTGTTCGGGGGTTTCACGAATATGGAGTCCGTTTGTCGAATTTCTGTGGCTTCCCGTTGTATAATCAATGATTATTTGCTGGCCTTATTGGGGTGAAATTTCAGTGGCGGAGAACCGCTGTTGCAACACGCACCACGATGATAATCCTGCTGGGACAAAAGATAATCGTGCCGCGTGATGCAGCAGCGGATCTCCGCAACTGCGGATCGGAATTTCGTCCCGATAGGGACAGTACAAATGTGCAGCGTGAGTAAAATGTGTCGTCAGCAGCGACGGCTACCGCTGCCGCTGCAGCGATGTCGGTTACTATGTAAATTACTTATGTGCCAGCCTGTTATTGTCCGTATGTGGGCCACATGCTCTGTGTAGGCAGTAAGTAATAAGGAGATTTTATTGAATGCAAAAGTACGAGTTATAGGACTCTAGTAGAGTGAGATGTCAACGCGACGCGATTGTGTACACGGTCATGCGACCAACGCGTCGCCGTTCAGTGCACAGCGATGCGATCTAGCATCTACTCAGACAATAACACCGGGTGATGGGGCCAGTAATACCGGCTGACTAAACATTGTACTCGGGCGAGCTTAGGTATTCGCTGGCCCTTTAACCCATGAATGGAGTGTCGCTCACCCGGCAAATAGTGGTCCGATCACCGCGCATTCACTGTCACTTCGGCCGGTAAGTGGAGGTCCGCTCACCCGGTATTAGCTACTTGTTGTGCTAGTTCCTTGTCGCAGAAACCCTAGCACACCCTCTCTTTCATCCAGCAAGTTCAAGGCTTCATTCCTGAAGGGAAAAGTCCCGCTGTCACGGCCCTACGGTCATAACGAACCGTGGGGATGAGAGACCCGAGTCGTGTGGATGACCACGCGTTGAAATGCCATCACCCGAATCAGCACGAAGCACATTTTTGGCCACGCCGTATGTGGCGCTCGTTTGCTTCAGCTGTTCAGCATTGGGCTAATGATGTGCTTAACCCGCCCTCCTCCCCCCCAGCAGGTGATATTCATGCTCACCCGCTCACCCGGAATTACGCTCAGCCCTAAAAAAATGACCGCCCGCTCAACCGGGAAGCCTTCTTCTCCGCCACCCCCACCCGATGTTATTGCCTGAGTAGTCGCCAAACTGCGCGTATCGAACACTTTTTGAGGCCGTTGTGTCTGAGCTTGATGCGGCCTAGTTGTGACAAGATCTTCTTAGTACGATCGACGTGCGATGCCATAGCATTGCCATCATGAGTATCGATCATGTGCGCGTCGAAGTTCGGTTCTCATTCAAAGCATGCTACTGCCGCGATCGGCGACGAACTCCAAAGGAGGCCCAAGAGATTCGATCGCGTAGCAATTCGATCGCACTTTAAAAGAGTCTTAGGCTCCGTCCATACGCGGCGAAAGCGTGCGATTACGCAAAATCGATGATCATCGTGGGCACACGATTCGCTAGCCGATCACAGGCGCTCCTTCTCGCGCGCTCGCTTTCGCGTGCTTGCGCCAGCATCACGAAGCAAGCAGCAAGTTTCAAGCTTACTGCTCCATCACTAAAGCAGGTGGCATTGAACCTGTATCAAAACTATTGCCTTTGTTTCTCATAAACCCACCACGGACGTTGAAAACAGTGGGAAATTATCAGCCGTTGCAACGATTTGAGCGATTGATCACCCGATCAAACGTTTTCAGTCGAATCAACACGAGGCAGGGGTGTTTGCCTGTGTTAATTTGCAGGCAGCGTTGAGGAGCGTCGAGAGGCGCACAACAGCGGGAGCGCCCGCTCTCGCCACGTATGGACGCTGCCTTACACGCTGCCAGCGATCGTCGATATTTGGTGATTGTCGCTCGTAGCGATCGATACCGGCGACACTTGTCGCCCCCGGCTTCAATGAATAATTCATGTTTAATCATACCATGATTTCTCTCCCGATGGAAAGCTTTGTACGTGCTACGTCGAGAACATTGGGAAACCGATAAACTAATCTCAAATTCATATCAGTGCTGAACTTTGCGAAACGACAACACGTCCTAGCGCCAATTACAGCCAGTTAACTCTGAGTGTACATCCAGCGTGCTGGGTCATGCTCGTCATTGTTGGAACGTGGCAGCGTTTCGTAAATCCAGGCTCAGCTTCAAAAATAATCCTCTGATTAAGTTTTAAGTTAGATCTGGAACATTTTTTGAAAGCTTTCAGAACCGCTTGATTGATATAATACAAACACTCAATTAACAACCGGTACAAGAGGAAACGCCTTTCACTCCGTTGAAACTTCGATAAATGTGCTTCCTCCTTAACTTGATAGTACGCAGTTATACTGTATGTAGAATCTCAAGAGGTACCAACAACGCGATTAGTTTTGCAGACGCGCTGAACGCTCTAGAAACTTCCCTTGTTAGTATCCCTTCCTGAAGGAGGCAGTTTTCGAATGTTGAAGCGACAATCCCATACACAGTTCCAAATGCTATTCAATGGTGTGAACTGTTTGCGAATTCGTCCCACTTCCACTATGCTTTTTACGAAAATAATTTTTTTCATAGATTGCTTGAAAACGCACGAGATAGGCAGCTGCATCTCAAAAGTTTTGTTTCACTTGATCGATTATGCGCTACGTAGATCTAATGCTGGATTGGTCGTACCCTTTTCTTCTCAGAATATATGTAGAAGCCATTATAATTGTGGTCTTCATCGAGGAACTGTTTCTACGAGTTTCTCTTTTCCCGCCTGTTATGTTCCCTGGCATGTACGTATCCCACGACGGCACAGTTCATCCACAGTCTTAGAAGTGCTGCTGGAAATTTCAATTATCAAATGTGTCCAGCACCTCGACCTAAGGCTCCGTCCATACGTGGCGAGAGCGTGCGATTACGCAAAATCGATGGTCATCGTGGGCACACGATTCGCTAGCCGCTCACAGGCGCTCCTTCTCGCGCGCCCTCTCCCGCTCGCCCTCGCGCGCTTGCGACAGCTCCACGAAGCAAGCAGCAAGTTTCAAGCTTACTGCTCAATCACTAAAGCAGGTGGCATTAAACCTGCATCAAAACTACTGTCCTTGATTTCATAATCCCTCCACGGAAGTCGAGAACCGTTGGAAATCATCAGTCTTTGCGCCGACTCGAGCGATTGATCACCCGGTCAAACGTTTTCAATCGAATCAACACGAGGTGAGGGATGTTTGTGTGTGTTAATTTGCGGGCACGGGCTGCTCTAGCGTTGAGGAGCGTCGAGAGGCGCACAGCAGCGGGAACGCCCGCTCTCGCAACGTATGGACGCTGCCTAACAAAAGTCGTTCAACGGCGTGCTGCACACTGATGCTTCTTTGAAGCGCAGGAGGATCTACCACGAAGTCACGCGTGGGCGCGTCATTGCACAAGCGCCTGTGAGCTCATGCAAACCGAACTGGGCTTCACAACGCTGTCGTTCCTACATTTCAATGCCGTGCATGTTTCGACTGCCCATAGAAAAGATGATTAACCCATTTACGACCACATGTCCTACCCCGGTGGTACACGCGTTGACTACCACTTCGGACCGCGTGTCCCACTGGTGGGACACCCTTTTCAAAAATCGATTCCTCGCCACAAGAAACTACTTTCGAACTTACTTCTGACCAATGTATTGAACTACCTAAGACTTAAGTAAAAACCTTGCGGTCCATCACTATGTCAAATACAACAACATATTTAACCTTTTTTAAAATCAGGTGGGCTGAAGTAGAGGCAAAAACGGCTGTAAAGCAACTTTGGAAGCTTCTTGTGATTTCTTTTTTCTTCTATTGCTAGCGTTTAGGTTGCTTAGTAGAAACCTATCGTTGGAAACCCGTTAACTTTTCTGGAAGCGTTGCAGCTCAGTTGACCCCATTTTGGTTTTGAATAATTGTTTCTCGATAACGAAAGCGTTTCGGAAGCCCAAACTCTGACACTGTTCAATCATCGTTGCTAGATATAATATAGACACAAAAAAAGTCAAAGCAATTACCCGTGGGACGTTATTCAAGCCAGCGTGTACCACCGGTAGGACACGTTATACGGTGACGCAATAATGCACGCGGTCCGAACGTGCAGTCACTCAAAATTAGGCGTGGTCGTGAATGGGTTAAGGTTACTTCTTAATACAGGGCATGGGTGGGAGTTGAATTTTTATGACTTACCACAGTTTCGTTCCTGCTCTTAGAGTGCGTAACATAATCATTGTTGGTGGTTCAAGGACGAAGTGTAAAGTTTCTCAGTAGAGAAAAATAAAAAATAGGGCTATCCCGGAACTCATTAGTAAGGACGGTAGCCTTATTATGCATGATTGAATATTTATCATTAAAAGCAGTTTTTACGATGAATATCACACCCGAGTTCGACCCAAAAATGGTGCAGTTTGGTCGTGTGGCAACTAATAGTGAAGAAAAACCAATGAAAAATTCCACCAGAATAAGCCAAAATAACCGTTTCTAACGTTCAGGGCGTGGACGAGATTACTGGCCCTGCTAGTTTCCGCAAACGCTCAGCAAGCGCGCACTAATCGCGAAATGTGCACGAATCGATTAGGCCGGAAGCGGCCGAGTTGCTTCGCAATTTGTCATCGAACACGTGTGCGGCGCCTCAAGCTCGTCCGGATGGGAGGGGCGGACCGGGATAGGTAGGCGCACTGGGATAACTTTCAAAGCCGTTTTTAGTGATTGCTGGCCGTTTTCGCTGATTTATTCGACCCTATCCCCTCCAGCGTCTGCCAACTAAGTTTCTCACGCTGAAACCTCGAGAACGAGACTTATCGTGGACACTGCCTTTAATGAAGAACTCGTTATTTTTCGGTATTGCTAGTGTGTTAAAGGTAAATGAGAATAAGAAGTGCATGTAAGGAAGATAAGAACAGCGAATTAATACTGAAAACAAAGACAAAAAGCGTTACGTTAGAGAAAACACGATCGTGCAACACAACGCGGTGAAGCCATCGTGCAGGCAAAATGATAAAGTACTACATTTGACGTAGCAGTCAATTTGGCTGCGTACATTGACTCAGACACTAGGGGGTGGTACGTCGGCACAATAGGGGTTGTATTCCAAGGCAAACACCGGGTACAATCCCTCGTTGTATGCTAGAGCTGCTGCTAACGGCAGCATATGCTGCCAACGTTCGTTGCGGTTCAACCCCTCGTGGTCGACAGTCTGTTCTGCAAACGAAGAAGGATATAGGACTGCCAACCTCTTTAGCGTTGTTGGGTATGATCTATAGTTGTACACGAACGAAATTTTCGAAAGATTTTTCGAAATTTTTTTCGTTCGTTTTCGTTCGTTCGAAAATTCGTCGAACGAGATTTTTTTTAAATTTCGTTCGTTCGAAATTTCGTCGAACGAAATTTTTTCAAATTTCGTTCGTTCGAAATTGTTCCGAACGAAATTTTTTCATTTTTCGTTTGTTCGAAAATATTTCGAACGAAAAATTTCGATTTTCGTTCGTTCGACATTTTTTTCGAAATTGTACAACTATAGTATGATCCTTGTCACGACCCCCAGCGAGGGGCCAACCTTGTCACGGTCCGCAACAAGGACATCATCTTCGCCACAGTCCACAACGAGGAAAAATTCCTCGCGATGAGCCATGGGAACGATGCCCTCAGCGTCCAAATTTGACGTCCAGAAAGTGACGGAAGGTCACCTTCTCGGACCATCGGGCGGCCAAATGCCCCTCTGGCCGCCTTCTATACCCGCCGCCGTCGTACAAGAGCATGCTGCAATCCGACGCAAATACTACCCCCACCCCCGACTGTCTGACGAGCTGTGCAAGTTAACGAAAACAGACCGTATTTGACCACGTCACAAAACAAGCGTGTAATAAACTTGATGGTCTGATATATTTGTATCTCAAGTCCCACGCCTAATAGAACAGCTGAAAACTAAAAATGACCAGGTTTGAACTAAACCAAGATGAACTCCAAAGTTTAAGGCCTCAATGTTGGGTATCCACAATAATATAAACCAGTGAAAATCTGGCAACGGAGTTTGAATCTCCGCCATATCGATTTTTGAACAATTGCGCTGGATTGCAATCAATTCCTTCAGCATCGGGCCATGGCAAACAAATTGTGATAGATGACTGGTGAAACTTGGTGAAATGCTTCACATTAAACCTTCCATAACTTCAGAATAGTTGTTTTTTCCACACTCTGCCACTGGGCCAGGCTGGCCTCAGCTAAGAGACTGAAGGCAAAAAATGGGTATTGGTTTTCACCGCGTACGATGCCTTGAAACAAAAAGAAGGGGAGCGTCGTGACAGGCACATACGACCCAATGCTCTTCAGCACGAGATTTCCTAACGTTTAAACGTTCCTCCTATTTTGGATTAAAATTTATCTATTCCTTATTGCGTGTGTGGAGCGAGAGGGGACACAACGAGTGAGTGTGGGAAGAAGGGCGAAGCAGTATATGAGCGCACACGCACGCGTTGGACACAAGTAGAAGTCGCTTCAAATTAGAGGATGCCGTAAGCTCTGAAAAAAAAACTCGAAAGTATTCTTGACGTTCCATAATCTGTCACACCGAACACACAAAATAGACGTGAACAGGAATTTGTAAGCTTTTTGGAAGATTTTTATTGTTTTACCTCCAAAAGTTCAGAGTTTTGTGGCAGCCTTTCTGCTATGACCCTTTACTTCATCGGCCTACTTTGCACAAGCTGGAAATTTGATATACCTTGATACCTTTATGGTCCATGTTCACTGCACGTCGCCGCCGTGTGGACCGCATCTGAACCAGCTCGGCCGATAGCGAGCAAGGGACATCCAGTGATGGCGATCTTCTGGAAGCCCTCGCTTGGTGCAGAACGTCTTGAATCTGCCTGAAAATACAGAGTTCCATCTTGTGGGAGGACGGCCTAGAGGCCGTCGGCAATCACGGGGTGACCAGACTGTTTTACGGAAGCCCCATCGGTCATCCATGCGGCGCCGCACATGTCCTGCCCATCGGTTATTAGACTGGGCCATGAACAGGAGAGGATCCATTAACTGCGACTGCTTCCGAAGGTCAACACTGCGTTGGCCTGCGGCTCGCTGGATACGACGATTAGTCTTCAGTGGTCCGCGTTCCAAGGCCCTGTGAGCTGACCTTATGGCCTGTGTGGTTGCCTTCGTTTTTGCCCATGTCTCGGTTTCGAAGCACAACGCAGGCAGCATCGTAGTGTTGAACAAAAGTGCACGTGTCTTCACATACCGCAATGTGTCTGTCACCTCCACTATCAATCCAAGTGCGGACCGGGCGGCTCGTCGTCTTCGTCAGATCTCCGTAGACAGAGTTCGTTTCGCATGTTCACCTCTCTTCCAAGGTAGACGTAGCTGTTCGTAATGGCTATTGGAACACCAGAGAGACGAATGGGGCTGTCATCGCACCACTGGTTGCACATATCTTGAGTTTTCCTCAGATTCATTGTGAGGCTGATCGCTTGACGTTGCAGGCAGAGTTCGTTGAGCATTCCTTCGAGTTCTGCTGAAGACGAACCCAGCAGCACAATTTCGTCATCGAAGCGTAAGTTGGATAGTCTGCACCCGTCTAAAAGTATACCCTTGCTGTCCCAGTCGATGTGGTGCATCATGTCATGTGAGCCGGTCGTGAACAGCTTCGGCGAGATGGTATCTCCCTGTCTGACACCCTTTCCAATCGATACCTTTAGTTTCCGCTCTGATAGCTGAATAATGGTGTTGCTTCCGTTGATACACTCTTCCAGTATTCTGATGTACTGAGCGTCTACACCGGCGTGGCTAAGATCGTTAAGAACAGCCGGGACTTCAACCAAATCGAATACCTTGGTATAGTCCACGAAGACGAGCGCTAGAGGGAGATGGTACTCCCTGATCCGTTAAATGACCTGCGATATCGCTTGCATACGATCGAGACAGCAGTAACCCTCACAGAAGCCGGCCTGTTCTCTGGGCTGGATGTCATCCAGAGTCTTCTCTATCCTGTTGAGCAGAATCTCCATGGAGACCTTGTACGGCACTGAGAGTAGAGCGATTGGCCTGTAGTTGTTGATGTCATCACGATCGCCCTTGTAGAATAGAGGAATCGTTCTCGAAGATTCCCACTGCGCAGGAACGGCTCCTTACGCGAGGTATCTGAAGAAGTGTTCCGCGAGAACTTTCCATAAAGGTGGTCCACCCGCTCTGAGGGACTTGGCGGTAACGCCATCTGGTCCAGGAGCTATGTTCTTCTTCATCCCTTTGAACGGAAATCGGATATGGCTTTCTTAATTCAAAATAGACCCACTTGTCAGATTGAAGTTTGCTCAAGGGGAAACATGTAGGAATTTTACCGCTTCTCCCTTTTTTCTTTCAGCGAAGAGCCTCCCAATTTCTTTGTTTTCTGACACGTTCTTCATTTTTTTTGTTTTCTGTCGCCTTCCGAACTAGCCTCTCTTTTTTGCCTTCCAAAAAAGCTGCATTTACTATCGTCCTCGTAGCCAAATTCCGATCCGCAAATGGGGAATACGGCCTGTTGTATCACGCAACAGGATAATAATCGTGGTGGGACCGCTCGGTCCCAGCACGATCCGCCTTTCTCCCAGCACGATTATCACGTGTCGCGTGATGCAACAGCCGTAGTCCGCAATTGCAGACCGGAATGTGGCTCCGAGAACTACAGTACCTTGTCGAATCTCTGTTGCCGTAGCGTCAACTCTCTAATCCGAAAGTTTTTGCAGTGACAAATCACATCCTCCATAGCCGAACTTCGCTATTGAAAAGGCCTGCTGTCTTTTGACTCAATACCTTCAATCTTTTGACAGTGCACTAACTACATATAAGCCTCTAATGGAGATGATAATGAAGGTGGTAAGAACTATTCCCAAAATACCGCAGTTCAAAAAAAGAAGTATCAAATTTGTTTTGTGTTGCTGTACGACCCACTCGTACTTCCCCTGAGATGACTCCTCAGTTCCTGCACGGGAGAGAAAGTGTCGCTTTTATCAGAATTCTCCGCAGTGTTACGTCACCTCTTCAGTATTGCGATCGCATCAATCGCAACTCTTTCCTCGTCCGTATTTGATGTTTCTCGTTCAATTCAATGCCCTCAATCTGGTCCTTCAGTCGCTGATTTTCATCAGAAAACGGCTCCATAACACTGGAAATGTCCTTGTAGACGTATTTCATTATCTGGTCCGCCACATTTTGATGAATGCACGCGACCGAGGGTGGGGTCTCCACGCCACCACGCCCATCTCCTCCCCGGGAGATGGTTTCGAATTCTCTCATCAATAACATCGAGAAAGACTAGGTGTTCAAAAACCTGCCAACCAGAACAATATGCAATATGTGATTGGATAATATACTCGTTTGTTGGACGACGATGCAGAAGAAGTTAGAATGTTCCATGAAACACTTTGAAGACATCGCACGTGACGAAAACCACTCAATTTTCACGGGTTTTTTGTATAACTAGACCTGCCTATAAATGTGCAGAGCACGTTCCGGAAAAACCCCATTTGTTTGAAAAAAAGACAAAGAGAAGTGAGCCACTCGCCGTTCCCTTCGCTGTTAAATTATTTTTAAGAGGCCATCATTGAATGCAGCGCTGTTACCTTAATGGAATACATCAATATAAGACGGAAAACACATTTCCCCAGAAATAACGAGCCAGAATATCTTCAAATGAATTAGTTTTGAAAATCTACCGTAATCTGTGTGATAACAACATACAAAACTTCAGTCAAATGATCGTGTGCTGGCAGATTCTCTATTTGTTAAAGGCAGTGGTCACGATGAAAAACGTTATCGAAAAAACTACACAAATCAGCTTAGATCAAAAACAGCTGAAAAATTATGAAGGTAGTGTGGTGGAAAACGGGCTAGAATTAGAGTTTCTAGGGCCCAAAGAAGCCAGTTCGTGCACACGTGCAGAGCGCCGACCAAAAAGATCGCAGTCTCATGCCGAGCAGTCAAAAATCATCGACATTCAGAGGAAGAAATTAATGCAAATTTACCTAATAAAAACAGTTGAGCAATGAAAGAAAGCACTCCAGTCAATGTTTTCGACTAGATGTGTACATAAATCCGAGTGTTCATTGATTAAAATTCAATTTCAAGCCAGCTGATGTTCTTGATATAAGAGGTCATCGATGCCGATGATGTGGAGTGGCTAGTCCACCATCCAAAGACCTCAGATTTGGCTCAAAACAGTGGTTTTTTCGCGATTTTTTTCTTATAGGCTCTGCTACTCGAGCCCCAGAAAAGGGTTTAGAGAGAAAAAGACGACAAGCATATTTGATCTCGACCAGTGCCTTTAACCCAAAATTTATGCGACTTATCCGAATCAGTGACTCTTCGAATTCCATTCGGATAAAACAGATTATTATTAGACCGGATGATGGTTCCATTTTTTTTGTTTTCTTGCCAGATTTCAGATGATCTGAATTTCGGACACCCGTTTCATGCATAGCATCGGGTCGCGGGTTAATTTATAGTTGGACAACTTATTTATTATTCATAGTCTTTATCCTGTTGAACCCAAATATGCAGACTGACTGAAATTGCAAAGTTTCTGCAAAGTCTGACTGGGTGATTTACGACATTCGACATAGAAAGGTATTATACTTGGGCAAAATGGTCAGAATTTTCGAATTTCGAATATTATTCGAAAACGAAAACTTTCGAATTTCGAATATTATTCGAAAACGAAAACTTTCGAATTTCGAATATTATTCGAAAACGAAAATTTTCGAATTTCGAATTTTGAATATTATTCGAGAACGAAAATTTTCGAATTTCGAATAGCGAATATTATTCGAAAACGAAATTTTTCGAATTTCGAATATATTCGAAAATCCAGATTTTCGAATTTCAAATTTTCGAATATATTCGAAAATCCGAATTTTCGAATATATTCGAAAACCCAAATTTTTGAATTACCGAATATTTTTTTTCCGACTTTTCGAATAAATTGCAATTTTTTGACAGAATCTCGGGGTTTCCAAATAACATTCGACTTGTCATAAACAACTACTGAACAAATAAGGAAGTGGATCAGCAAGCACCCGCCAAGAAAAGAAAAGCTAACAGAAAAACAATACCTCGTTGTAAGCATCAAAAACCAGCCAAAGGGACCGTATTAGTACTATCAATCTGGACAAGTTTGTATTTTGGGGCGGGGTTGCAGAAGCTTAGGGGAGGGGTTGCAGAAATTTTTCGATTTTCATTGCTGAAATTTAGTAGATTGGACTCGTTTTTGACGCTTCCAAAGGCGTGAGCAGCCTACTAGAAGCCATGCGACTTCAGAAAAGTAGTTATCTCAACAACTTTTTCGAGCGTGTCTGCTGCCTTTAAGTGTTGACAATCAATCCGCTATTTGAACAATCAATATTGGGGCCTTGGTTGAGCGCCAGGACTCTTCTGCACGAGCTTTGCTGGCGTCATCAACGATGGAGGTGCGAGCGCAGATAATTAGGTGTGAACGAAGGTGCGAACCACGTTAATGACGGGCTCCCTAATTAGACTCGTACAGATGTATACGAATTCGTACTCTCCTCAGAAGAACACTTGTCAATGGATGTGGTTGAGCCACGAATTGTTGTCCGCTCAATTTATTCGAAATGACGAATAATTCGAATAAATCCATACACAAGTATTCGAATTTCGAATATTATTCGAGAGCCTGTTTTTGAAATATTCGAATTTCGAATATTATTCGAGAACGAAAATTTTCGAATATCGAATTTTGAATGATTCGAAATTCAAAAAATCATTCGAATAATTTTCGAATAATATAATTCGGTCCGAAGTATAAAAGGTATCCTCTATTTTGGGGTGGAATTTACTGCACGCAAGGTCTGCGTCTCCTTCTCCCTCACCCATTCTCACTTTGTCTCTCCTCGCTCCATTCAAGCACGCGAAGTAACAGTTTAATCTAGCCTCCGAAACAGTGGATATGTACTCTCTATTTCGAGGCCAAGTTTAATGCGTGCCGTTGTGGACACGCGACGCATCGTGTTCGTATGAGTTACTACTCCTCATCAGATGGTCGAGTTATTTTTTCTTTATTTTTTCTTATTGCTCAGGTATAGTTCCAAATGTTTTCAATCTTTATGTGTTGTGATTACTGGGTATTGCTCTTGTCGGGACGCAATTCCACAGCATGATGCACGGTGATAATCGTGCTGGGTCAGAGGTAACCAGGAAAGCAGTTTTCCCCGCTGAAAAATCGTTCTTTTTTTGTAGGGCCTTCTGCTTTGAGCCCTTTCTAAATCACATTGGAGTGTCGAATAGACGGCGAGAATCGGGGAAGACTGCGTGAAGAGTAGGTCCCCGTCATAGTCGGCCGGTAGACTGCAGCCAGCCCGGTCGATACGTATGCGATGCACTTCTCACTCAGGTCGAAAAATCCCCTCGATGTGTCCGGAACGATTCCGCCTATCCCTTCAATGCCAGCGCGGCAGAGCGTTAGGCGGCGTTTAGAATCCATTAGCGGCGCGACGCGATGTTATAATCAGTCTACATATCGATCAAGCGACATCTCGTCGCCTCATCGCTGGGTGTTCACAGTTTAGAAGCGCGGTACGTTCCAAATGGCGTGCAATTTCCTTTCGCGCGTCGTCCATAGCGTCGCCTTGCAATTCAACGCGACGCGGTGGACGTCGCGCAATGGCAAACGCGTTAATCGAAAAAACCAAATCTAACAACGAAAATAATGATATAAGCATATCTAGGATCACATGCACTTTAAAGAATACGAAAAAAGTGTTGGTATTGCTAGAAAAAAAAATTGCCGTAGCTTGTTTACGAAAAATTGAGGACGTACGCAAATGCGCGTTGTCGCCCAGCGTTCGCGCAGCGCTCACACCTAAATACCTGCGCGACGCGATTTTTGAAATACACGCCATCACGCTCGTGCTGTGCTTGTAGAGACTTTGAATACTCCAGCAACGACACCGTGGAGTAGCGGAAAAGAAGTGGGGCTTAAAGGCAGTGTTTATGATGAAAAAGTTTCCCAAAAAAAAACTATTTCAGCTAAAACGTAAGCTTTGGGTCCCTTTGAGGAGAGTAAGAACAGAAGTGCGACGAAAAACGGTTGGGAAGTGGGTGAAAACCTCGAGGGTTCATAGGGCCACCCCTCCCATGTACTATACCTTCTGTCCTGCGTTCGCTTTACCCTAGGAACAGGCGCCGAATTTGGGAATATTCTTCATCCTGAAAGGCTGTGACATCCCAGCATGTACATTGACCCCTCTTGTTTTTATAGAATTTTCGGCACAGGGAACAGGAAGCGAAACCACTTACCTGAGAATATCGAAACGCGAAACCAATTCACCGACGTCAGGTTCGATGCGTTGTATGCAGTCTTCCGAAACACACAAACATTCATAGTTGTTCCTTATGATAAAAAAATCTTCATGAGCGGAAATTCTGGTACAATGTTAACTTCATCGATAGCTCCGCTATAGAAATGGAAAACGAAAATCGCTTCTCAGTGGCGTGCCATTCGAGTTCGAGTATAGGATAACACAATATTGCATGCAGTCGTTAAAGGCAGTGTTCACGATAAGAAATCGTTTTTCTATTTTTTGGTTTATCTTGCAAGCGGTCTAACGCTGATTCCAACGATGTCTCTAAAATCGTACACGACCTTCTGGGAACGGAGTTATGGTCCCTCGAAAATTGAGCTAGAGAAGCATGGCGGACGAGATTTCCGAGGCCTGTAACTTCCGTCTTTTGCTGCCGATGTATGTGAGCTGACCTGAGTAAAGAGAGTAGTCGAGAATGAAGAGAAGAACGGGGCTATGGAACGGAAACCATTCCTCATCTCACGAGCTCAACTTTCCATTTGTTCACGTCGGAGGGCGCGCAATGCGATTTTGGGGTTTGCCTTGCGCTCAAAGTGGCAATTTCGGGCTCTTTTGGGACTCTTCCTGGCTCGTTTTCCTGCGTTCTTTTGATGTTAATGTTACAGAGTGTCCCTCCACTATCCATTCCTAGTGCAAATTCAAACACTTTTTTCATCGTGAACACTGCCTTCAATGAGTTGATCGCAAGACGCTTGGCTCCGGGCGAGATTGAACCAGCATATTCCCTTCCCTCATCCCGTTATGCGGGTGAAAAGATGATTGCTTCGGTGAAGATTTACCTTATCGAGTGAGAGCGGCGCTGGGGCTTCGGTGGTGCAGTGCGATAGGGCGCTTCCCCGTAAAGGGAATATGCTGGTTCAATCTCGCCCGGAGCCAAGCGTTTTGCGATCAACTCAGCTTTTTGTGTAAACATACCGTAACGTGCACTGAGACGTAAACTGAATTTACGGCAAAAAAACATCCAAAAAAGCCGTTAATGAGTTAAACAGTTTTTCTCTGGTATTTGGGTGTTCTCTGGAAAATTATCCCTACTAACCTCTTCTTACTGGACTTACTTACCCAAAAACATCGAAAACTATAATACTGTTTTTTTATCGTAAACACTGCCTTCAACATTTCCTAACAAGCAAACACGCGTTCACCAAAACGATAGCTGAGGATAAGAATGTAATTAATTATCATAAAACGGAATGAATTTGATGATGGAACAGTAATGAAAACGATGAAAGGTCGTTACGGTCGTCGCCGCCATGGCGGAGCCGGCGTGCACGCGCGTGCCGTGCGGGCGTTGCGTCAGGCCATTCATACTCCAACTCCACGCCCGCGCATCATGCGCGTGGCGCACTTGCGTTGAGGAGTATGAATAGAGCCTTACTGAGGTGAAAGATTCACGCTTGTCACCGGACTGCACCGTCCGCAGTGCGCTCGAGTGCGCGTGCCTACTCGGCAGGCATACATTTAGCCGACCACAAGGGACGGGGAGGCTGGCGCAGTCCGGCCTTCGGCCTACTATGACCGGGGCCTTACCTACTGAAGCCCAGGTAAGAAAATTTTATTCAGCGTTGTTGAAAGGTTTTACTGTTAGCTGCTCAACTACTCTAGACTTATCAACCGATGCATGTGTATGCAACAGCTTTCAACCAATGTTCTCTTCGAGCCAGTTCTATTTTTGCAAAGCCATCACTCCCAACTAGAATTCGTCAGCTTGCCTTACCAATGGTGTTTTCAACTATTATCCATTTCGGAGCCAAATTTAATCTGTTTCTTCGCGCGCTCGTGCGG
Organism: Aplectana chamaeleonis; assembly: GCA_029168955.1. NCBI lineage: Eukaryota > Metazoa > Nematoda > Chromadorea > Rhabditida > Cosmocercidae > Aplectana > Aplectana chamaeleonis. Next base: position 164,420 of record JAPDOI010000951.1, on the reverse strand, counting down.
AGCGAGAGGGGAGATAGCGAGAAAGGGTGTGGGGGGAGGTGACGCAGCGTACGCGCGTAGACGCCTGCGATTGACGGAAATAAATTTCGTTCCGAAATAGAGAGTATAGTCGATCACTGGTCGACAGATAGCCGCGGCGCAGCGATCTAGCGTGATATCACTTGATCGATGTTCATGACTATCATTACCTCCTCGCTTGCGTGTGTGCCACGTGTGTTCGTCGCGGCGATCTCTCACCCAGTGATCGAGAATACATATGTTGGTGATAGCAGCGCTTGCAAGGTTCTATTTGGATATATATCAGAAACGAGTAAAAGATCCTTAACCGTGGCACCATTGTGTGCACTATACTTGTTCCGAATCGAAAAATCGGATGAGTAACCGACTGTTTCAGTCGGAAAAAATTCGAATTTTTATTCGAAAAGTCGAATATTCGAAAAAGTGCAATATCCGACTACAGTCGAAAAGTCGAATATTCGATAAAATGCGATATCCGACTTTAGTCGAAAAGTCGAATATTCGAAAAAGTGCAATATCCGACTACAGTCGAAAAGTCGAATATTCGATAAAATGCGATATCCGACTATTGTCGAAAAGTCGAATATTCGAAAAAGTGCGATATCCGGCTATAGTCGAAAAGTCGAATATTCGAAAAAGTGCGATATTCGACTATAGTCGAAAAGTCGAATATTCGAAAAAGTGCGATATCCGACTATAGTCGAAAAGTCGAATATTCGAAAAAGTGCGATATCCGACTATAGTCGAAAAGTCGAATATTCGAAAAAGTGCGATATCCGGCTATAGTCGAAAAGTCGAATATTCGAAAAAGTGCGATATTCGACTATAGTCGAAAAGTCGAATATTCGAAAAAGTGCGATATCCGACTATAGTCGAAAAGTCGAATATTCGGAAAAGTGCGATATCCGACTATAGTCGAAAAGTCGAATATTCGGAAAAGTGCGATATCCGACTATAGTCGAAAAGTCGAATATTCGAAAAAGTGCGATATCCGACTATAGTCGAAAAGTCGAATATTCGAAAAAGTGCGATATCCGACTATAGTCGAAAAGTCGAATATTCGAAAAAGTGCGATATCCGACTATAGTCGAAAAGTCGAATATTCGAAAAAGTGCGATATCCGACTATAGTCGAAAAGTCGAATATTCGAAAAAGTGCGATATCCGACTATAGTCGAAAAGTCGAATATTCGAAAAAGTGCGATATCCGACTATAGTCGAAAAGTCGAATATTCGAAAGTGCGATATCCGACTATAGTCGAAAAGTCGAATATTCGAAAAAGTGCGATATCCGACTATAGTCGAAAAGTCGAATATTCGAAAAAGTGCGATATCCGACTATAGTCGAAAAGTCGAATATTCGGAAAAGTGCGATATCCGACTATAGTCGAAAAGTCGAATATTCGAAAAAGTGCGATATCCGACTATAGTCGAAAAGTCGAATATTCGGAAAAGTGCGATATCCGACTATAGTCGAAAAGTCGAATATTCGAAAAAGTGCGATATCTGACTATAGTCGAAAAGTCGAATATTCGAAAAGCGCGATATCCGGCTATAGTCGAAAAGTCGAATATTCGAAAAAGTGCGATATCCGACTATAGTCGAAAAGTCGAATATTCGAAAAAGTGCGATATCCGACTATAGTCGAAAAGTCGAATATTCGAAAAAGTGCGATATCCGACTATAGTCGAAAAGTCGAATATTCGAAAAAGTGCGATATCCGACTATAGTCGAAAAGTCGAATATTCGAAAAAGTGCGATATCCGACTATAGTCGAAAAGTCGAATATTCGGAAAAGTGCGATATCCGACTATAGTCGAAAAGTCGAATATTCGATAAAGTGCGATATTCGACTATAGTCGAAAAGTCGAATATTCGAAAAAGTGCGATATCCGGCTATAGTCGAAAAGTCGAATATTCGGAAAAGTGCGATATCCGACTATAGTCGAAAAGTCGAATATTCGAAAAAGTGCGATATCCGACTATAGTCGAAAAGTCGAATATTCGAAAAAGTGCGATATCCGACTATAGTCGAAAAGTCGAATATTCGAAAAAGTGCGATATCCGACTATAGTCGAAAAGTCGAATATTCGAAAAAGTGCGATATCCGACTATAGTCGAAAAGTCGAATATTCGAAAAAGTGCGATATCCGACTATAGTCGAAAAGTCGAATATTCGAAAAAGTGCGATATCCGACTATAGTCGAAAAGTCGAATATTCGAAAAGTGCGATATCCGACTATAGTCGAAAAGTCGAATATTCGAAAAAGTGCGATATCCGACTATAGTCGAAAAGTCGAATATTCGAAAAAGTGCGATATCCGACTATAGTCGAAAAGTCGAATATTCGAAAAAGTGCGATATCCGACTATAGTCGAAAAGTCGAATATTCGAAAAAGTGCGATATCCGACTATAGTCGAAAAGTCGAATATTCGAAAAGTGCGATATCTGACTATAGTCGAAAAGTCGAATATTCGAAAAAAAACGGTATCCGGCTATATTCGAAAAGGCGAATATTCGGAAAACTGGGAGAGCCGACTATAGTCGAAAAGTCGAAAATTCAAAAAAGAGCGATAGTCGAGTATAGTCGAAAACTCGAATAATCGAAAAGTGCAATATCCGACTATAGTCGAAAAGTCGAATATTCGAAAAAGTGCGATATCCGACTATAGTCGAAAAGTCGAATATTCGAAAAGTGCGATATCCGACTATAGTCGAAAAGTCGAATATTCGAAAAAGTGCGATATCCGACTATGGTCTAAAAGTCGAATATTCGAAAAAGTGCGATATCCGACTATGGTCGAAAAGTCGAATATTCGAAAAAGTGCGATATCTGACTATGGTCGAAAAGTCGAATATTCGGAAAAAAGCAATATCCGACTATGGTCAAAAAGTCGAAAATTCGAAAAAAGGCGATATCCGACTATGGTCAAAAAGTCGAATATTCGAAAAAGTGCGATATCCGACTATGGTCAAAAAGTCGAATATTCGAAAAAGTGCGATATCCGACTATGGTCAAAAAGTCGAATATTCGAAAAAGTGCGATATCCGACTATGGTCAAAAAGTCGAATATTCGAAAAAGTGCGATATCCGACTATGGTCAAAAAGTCGAATATTCGAAAAAGTGCGATATCCGACTATGGTCGAAAAGTCGAATATTCGAAAAAGTGCGATATCCGACTATGGTCGAAAAGTCGAATATTTGAAAAAGTGCGATATATGACTATGGTCGAAAAGTCGAATATTCGAAAAAGTGCGATATCCGACTATAGTCGAAAAGTCAAATATTCGAAAAAGAGCGATATCCGACTATGGTCATAAAGTCGAATATTCGGAAAAGTGCGATATCCGACTATAGTCGAAAAGTCGAATATTCGGAAAAGTGCGATATCCGACTATAGTCGAAAAGTCGAATATTCGAAAAAGTGCGATATCCGACTATAGTCGAAAAGTCGAATATTCGGAAAAGTGCGATATCCGACTATAGTCGAAAAGTCGAATATTCGGAAAAGTGCGATATCCGACTATAGTCGAAAAGTCGAATATTCGAAAAAGTGCGATATCCGACTATAGTCGAAAAGTCGAATATTCGAAAAAGTGCGATATCCGACTATAGTCGAAAAGTCGAATATTCGGAAAAGTGCGATATCCGACTATAGTCGAAAAGTCGAATATTCGAAAAAGTGCGATATTCGACTATAGTCGAAAAGTCGAATATTCGAAAAAGTGCGATATCCGGCTATAGTCGAAAAGTCGAATATTCGAAAAAGTGCGATATCCGACTATAGTCGAAAAGTCGAATATTCGAAAAAGTGCGATATCCGACTATAGTCGAAAAGTCGAATATTCGAAAAAGTGCGATATCGGTCTATTGTCGAAAAGTCGAATATCCGTAAAAGTGCGATATCCGACTATAGCCGAAAAGTCGAATATTCGAAAAAGTGCGATATCCGACTATAGTCGAAAAGTCGAATATTCGAAAAAGTGCGATATCCGACTATAGTCGAAAAGTCGAATATTCGAAAAAGTGCGATATCCGACTATAGTCGAAAAGTCGAATATTCGAAAAAGTGCGATATCCGGCTATAGTCGAAAAGTCGAATATTCGAAAAAGTGCGATATCTGACTATAGTCGAAAAGTCGAATATTCGGAAAAGTGCGATATCCGACTACAGCCGAAAAGTCGAATATTCGAAAAAGTGCGATATCCGGCTATAGTCGAAAAGTCGAATATTCGGAAAAGTGCGATATCCGACTATAGTCGAAAAGTCGAATATTCGAAAAAGTGCGATATCCGACTATAGTCGAAAAGTCGAATATTCGAAAAAGTGCGATATCCGACTATAGTCGAAAAGTCGAATATTCGAAAAAGTGCGATATCCGACTACAGCCGAAAAGTCGAATATTCGAAAAAGTGCGATATCCGACTATAGTCGAAAAGTCGAATATTCGAAAAAGTGCGATATCCGACTATAGTCGAAAAGTCGAATATTCGGAAAAGTGCGATATCCGACTATAGTCAAAAAGTCGAATATTCGAAAAAGTGCGATATCCGACTATAGTCGAAAAGTCGAATATTCGGAAAAGTGCGATATCCGACTATAGTCAAAAAGTCGAATATTCGAAAAAGTGCGATATCCGGCTATAGTCGAAAAGTCGAATATTCGGAAAAGTGCGATATCCGACTATAGTCGAAAAGTCGAATATTCGGAAAAGTGCGATATCCGACTATAGTCGAAAAGTCGAATATTCGAAAAAGTGCGATATCCGACTATAGTCGAAAAGTCGAATATTCGAAAAAGTGCGATATCTGACTATGGTCGAAAAGTCGAATATTCGGAAAAGTGCGATATCCGACTATGGTCAAAAAGTCGAATATTCGAAAAAGTGCGATATACGACTACAGTCGAAAAGTCGAATATTCGAAAAAGTGCGATATCTGACTATGGTCGAAAAGTCGAATATTCGGAAAAGTGCGATATCCGACTATGGTCGAAAAGTCGAATATTCGAAAAAGTGCGATATAGGACTACAGTCGAAAAGTCGAATATTCGAAAAAGTGCGATATCCGACTATGGTCAAAAAGTCGAATATTCGAAAAAGGGCAATATTCGACTATGGTCGAAAAGTCGAATATTCGGAAAAGTGCGATATCCGACTATGGTCGAAAAGTCGAATATTCGAAAAAGTGCGATATACGACTACAGTCGAAAAGTCGAATATTCGAAAAAGGGCAATATTCGACTATGGTCGAAAAGTCGAATATTCGGAAAAGTGCGATATCCGGCTATAGTCGAAAAGTCGAATATTCGAAAAAGTGCGATATCCGACTACAGCCGAAAAGTCGAATATTCGAAAAAGTGCGATATCCGACTATAGTCGAAAAGTCGAATATTCGAAAAAGCGCGATATCCGACTACAGCCGAAAAGTCGAATATTCGAGAAGTGCGATATTCGACTATAGTCGAAAAGTCGAATATTCGAAAAAGTGCGATATCCGGCTATAGTCGAAAAGTCGAATATTCGAAAAAGTGCGATATTCGACTATAGTCGAAAAGTCGAATATTCGAAAAAGTGCGATATCCAACTACAGCCGAAAAGTCGAATATTCGAAAAAGTGCGATATCCGACTATGGTCGAAAAGTCGAATATTCGAAAAAGTGCGATATACGACTACAGTCGAAAAGTCGAATATTCGAAAAAGTGCGATATCTGACTATGGTCGAAAAGTCGAATATTCGGAAAAGTGCGATATCCGACTACAGCCGAAAAGTCGAATATTCGAAAAAGTGCGATATCCGACTATAGTTGAAAAAGTACGATATCCGACTACGCCCGAAAAGTCGAATATTCGAAAAAGTGCGATATCCGACTATAGTCGAAAAGTCGGATATTCGAAAAAGTGCGATATCCGACTATAGTCAAAAAGTCGAATATTCGAAAAAGTAGGATATCCGACTATAGTCGAAAAGTCGAATATTCGAAAGGGTTATATCCGACTACAGTCAAAACGTCGGATATTCGAAAAAGTGCGATATCCGACTATAGTCGAAAAGTCGGATATTCAAAGCAAATTTTATTTGGAACAAGTATAGTATGTACCAGGGGTATGCGTTAATGAAAATTATTTTTTTCGTCCACCGTTAATCGTTGATTTTCGGAAAAAAAACCGCGTTAACCCGTTAATGCGTTAACACATTAATTTTGCATTTCGTTAAACCATTAAAAAGAAAAACATTACCACGTCAAAAATCAATAAATCATCAGATCTCCCATATCAATCAGTGCCGTACAGAGTTCGGCGCGGGATAGAGCCCCATAGGGGGTCTTGAGCTCCGGAGATGTCTGACCTTCGGAGGAAGGACCAATGGACAGTTGTGTATGTGAGTGAAAACCGCCCGGAGCAGTATTTCACATGGGATTAAACTATGCATCGCGATTTGACTGAAATGCTGTTTGAACTTAGTTGTGAGTGACGGTGTTCAGTTAGGAAGCTTAGGGTGAAGTTATCGTGAAGGCGTTCCTAAAATGATAAAAAAGACACATGAATCCTCAATATGAAGTGCCTAAAGCAATTTGCCTAGTAAATGCTGAATGATTTCTGCGAAAGATTTCGATTAGTCAGTAGAGTTGATATTTGAGTTGAGCGTGGTCGATTTACGCTGTACAAGAAATTTCCTCGTTTAAGATTGAGGTCGAGCACCGCTAAAATACGAGGGCTAACACATCTCTCAGGTGTGCTCCCGTCGAAAGTCGGCAATTTCGAAAACTAAAGAGTCACGGGAGTAGTATATTTGAGTCCAGCGTGGCTGATTTATTATATGTTGAGTTTCGAGGTCTAAAATGAACGCCGAAGACCGTTACACTGATAGAGGAAGAAGACAAAAAACATCCAAGTTCACGAATCTAAACTAGGGTTTTAAAACTGCAGTAACTTAAGTTTTAAATTAGGTACCTAAAAAAAAACCTAGCTTCAGGGAACTACACCCTGTACTTCACCGTTTGGAGCGTACGGCACCTCTGGAGTGTGCGCTTTGCGAAAATTTTCCTGGTGTGGGTTCTGCGCCATTTCACGCGTTTTCTCAGTACTTACTTTGTCAAATGTGAACCCACAGTGCATTTTAGAGAAGAACCCTCAACAGGTTAATGTTCTTAAAGACTCTCTTCAGATTTGCAGAAGGTTGCAGATGGAAGAGTATAAAGTCTTGTTTCTCAAAGCCAGGTTTCTTCCAAATAACTCACTTACTACTTGAATTTCTCACAATCAGACGGTGAAATTTCGTATGCAGGGTAAATCAACGACGCTTGACTCAAATATCCTACTATCGTGACTCATAGTTTTCAAAATTGTCGACTTCCGGCGGGACTACACTTGAGAAAGTGTGAGCCCATACCAGGGCTGTGCGTAACTGAATTTTATAGTTTCGTAAATCGTAAATCGTAATTTTTTAAATTCCTCGTAATTCGTAAACCGTAATTCGTAATTCGTAACTGTTAATGACTAACAAGACCACACATACATAGCCCTAACCTCATTCGATGTACACTCCACTCCGTTCGAGCGCCAGTCCACCCACGCGATCGGCGTACGCGCCGAACGGCTGTCGCGAAGGCATTTTACGAACTTGGAATTCGATTAGCAGTAGTACTTGACAAATGGTGTGTAATATCCCAATCGGCTGTTTGCAACCATGCGAAGACTCATCCGAAATAAACCCCTTGCAACGGCCGCTCCACACACAAGCTGACCGCGTGGGCGGACCGTCCTATTCAGACAGAACTTAGAAACACCTGAGCGATTCAGTGATGAGATGTTTCTATAATGAAAGAGATTTTAGGCTGGGCTGCAAAATAACACTGTTTTGAGCAAAACGTGAAGAAAATCTATACATAAAGCCTAGATCGCTCAGATGAATCCGGGAAGAGCAAGTAGCGGAGCGGTCGGTAATGGCAAAATGTAACAGCGATAAGGAAATCTTTACATGATAAGCCCGAAAAGTCTTACTTCGACCAGCTCAAAATGGGAGAGCTAGGCTATACGTGTGATACAATACCGCTCATAGGATTTGGTCAGATATCGAGCGAGGCCGGGTTTTCGCGTCTTTTTCGTCTTTTTTGTATAACTCGCTTCAAAGTCAAATTTGAGCGAAATTAGGGAGATATTCATAATCCAGGCGTGGAGGGCTATCCAATGGCGTAGCTATTGTAAGGATTTCGCTGAGAACCATGGAAATTTCGCAATCAACCAGCTCTCTGTATACCGCAGATAAAGGGAAGGCCTATGGTACCCTTTGTCGCTGTAATGAGCGAAAGGCATGCAATGTAACACAAATCGTGGCGGGACCCGCATCGGAGCAGCGGCAACGGTCGTCGTAGGAACAGATGTCGCGTGTGGGTCGCAGCGACGTGTCGCGAAGGGCTGACATACTGCAAATGTGCCATAGCCTGTCGCTACCACTGTCGCTGTCGCTGTGCAGTGCACTGCGACAGCAACAGATTTAAAGGACGCGAGGCGGTCGCTGTCGCTGTGCAGAGCGACGCGACCGTGTGTCGCAAAAGTATACCATACCCCGAATCGCAGACAGAAACGGTAGCGCCCCACCCACCACGGTGCCGTAACTACAAACCTGGCTGATTGCGAAACTTCTATTCCTTTTTGATAAGCTATCGCAAAAACAATTTCTTTGAAAAACAAAGCTATTTCAGGGATCTCCGGCCCACAAGTCACATAATTAGGTAGCGATTTGATCTGTGAATATGATAGCGTTTTGATCCCGCGCTAAGTCTTCATTCTGAAAAGTTGCATGCACCCGACGTTTTTTTGCCAAGTTTGCCAGATGCTCCCCGTTTTTACAAAAATTAGCGCGGGTATTGTATCAATTTCAAACGAAATAATACCCCCTTTAGGTTTTGTAAAACGGGAAGCATTCGCCAAACAAAGCAAAAAAAGTCCGACGCTTGCAACTTTTTTGAACGATCTTTTTTTTTGGATTCTGAAAACGCTATTAAACCTCAAGCCTAAATTCCGACCTAATGATGCACTTTTTGAACCGAAGTCTCCCAAAAATCGCTGTGTTTTGAACGAAAATATTTTTGCTGTAGTTTCTCAAAAACGTCGCGCGCGGCAAGGTGCGGCCAAACTTTGAGTAGAAATTGTTCAAGTGGTAGAATGGCAATCTACATTTTCCTAATGAATTAAATAGATGCAGGCGAGGCATTCTCAATATTCGTGCAGGTAGAATTTTGGAATTCCTCCTCAAACACGCTTCGGAACTTCCTGTAAAGTAGGGCTTGTGTTACGAAAGCCGCATACCGTTATATGTAGAATTTTGAAAAATCAACCCAAAAAAAAGAAAACAGGTTTTTCTAACAGCAGTTGCAGCCGACCACCGCAGCTTGAGGATAATCGCGCTAAGACAAACCCTAATCGCTCCAAGACCTCGTGGTCCCAGCATGATTCTGTTGGCACTGCGTGTTGCAACAGCGGTTGTCTGCAACTGCGAACCGGAATTTTGCTCCGATATGGACAGCAGCTCCAGTAAATGTCTGCGTCGCTCGTTTTAGTCATGGGACTAGAGCATTCCATGGAGATGCATCACTGTGAAGGTCGGCTTCACCGACTCGCCTTTGGAGTAAGGAGAGATTGGAACCCGATAATAAGTTCTAGCCGGTTAGTGTGAGCAGCGGAGCGGTCGGTCATACGGTCTACCGTACCTGATATCTCGCTATCGACATGGCCAACCCCTCTGCTGCACACTACGCTCGACCGGAAAGGTCAAGAAAAGTTTCCACCGAAAAGTGGAAAGAATAATCAAATATCAGGAATATGAGAGAAATGAAGCTCAACGATGCTGTAGATCGCAAATTTACATTTTTCTCCCAATCGCAAATTCTAGATCTGTTACGATTTCTTACGATTCGTTACGATCTCGGGCCGAAATTTCGTAAATCGTAAATCGTAGAAGAAGTGCCAAAAACGGCCGTAATTCGTAATTCGTAAATCGTAATTCGCAATTACGCACAGCCCTGGCCCATACACTGTAGCAGTGTTCACCCTCCATCCTAGACGGTGAAAGTGTATACCAATGGTGAATAGACCCTGCTTGACTCAAATATCCTGCTATCGTGATCCGTACTTTGCATAATTATGAACTTCAAGCGGGATCGAACTCCCTTCCCTTAAAACATCCGCATTTTATTACACAGCACAAACTGTAACCAGTTATAACGTAGTCCACCAAAAGTTGCCCATCTAATTACCAACGAGAAGCTGTTGGTCAAAGATCAATGTGTTTGAAACTCATTGCAGCACAACCGCTCTCGCTCAATCGGTGGCGAGCGTTTTGCATAGAAATTCATGCATATTGATCTTCTGCCGACCTCTTCTCATTGAGAAGTACATGTACGAAATTTGCTGGACTGCACTATACATACACTTTTGCACTTTAAGCTCCTCTCTACATAAATGCGATGAGCGCTGTTGGTCCTTGCAAACATCCTACTTTTTCGTATAGCACTAGCTTCAACAATTTAATACGACAAGAGTAATTTAACTGCAATCAAACACTAGAGGCAAACCTGCTAGATAAACACTGTTTGAACACTTCAGCTCTAGATGGGGAGGGGTAGGGGTAGAACACGGTCGAAACCTGACCTTCTCCCGCTCCTAGGGAGGGGTTCTGAGCGAAATTGACATTGGAGTGGGAGTTTAAGCAAAAAAGGCCGACCCGCACCCCGTGCAGTAACCTGGTGCCATAATTCTACGACAATTAACGAATTATAAATTAACGTGATTTCAAGACTTTTTCGCTAAGCGTTAATCGTTGATTTTCGAGAAAAAACCGCGTTAACCCGTTAATGCGTTAACACGTTAACGTTATAACGCTTAGCCCTGGTATGCACCTCCAAGAGCGGTACTGTCGCTCTCACGAATTGACACTTCAACTCTATATATTGCCATCTGATGACATAAATTATAGGCAAGTTCCTCAATGATCCCGCCCTATGTTCTGAGAGAAGCTTTCATGCTCCTTCTTTGGCATCTATTTCTCGATAACCTAATGGTTCTGTGGAACCTGCAGGGAGCACACATGTCTTCAAACTGATGGACTTTCATTCTCTCTTCTCTTTTACATCCCTATGATTCGTTGTGATTCGTGTGTTACAGTGAAATATTGACGCGGAAAGCGACTGTATTGCATCAGAAGGATAAAACTGGAAATTCCTCGCAGGGCTGCGTCTTTTGCAGTTTGGAAACGGTTGACATTACCTACCTAAACGGAGCAAGAGTTAGCCATAGTGATCGAGGGCGTTTCTCGATCGAACCAACATTGATGACTATTTTCTTCAGTAAGTGTTCTCAATGCCTGATCTAGGTCGGGTTTGGTGATTCAACTAGCGGTGTCTGAAATGAGTGGGCGTTGCCCTCCTAACTTGCCGTCCTTTGATTGAGAATGCATGAGAGAGAAGGAGGGTGGAAAGCGGGGTGAGTATGTTTGCACATTGCGTGGAGGCACGAAAACCTCGAGTAAGAGGCCGACTGAATCTGTTGGGCAAAGAAATTTTCAGGTTGCTTGTACTCATCTCTCTGTACTCCCGTCAGCTTCTTCTCTTACTATAGAGTGCTATCATAGGGGTACCTTCTCGAGCAAATAAGCAGACCTCTGGATGAAGCTTGCCTTCCTCAGGTGTGCTGACCCTGCTGCACATTCGAGCGGCGTCACGTATTTGCAAAGCTTTTTCAATGACGACTTGATTGTGATCGCCTTTCTCCACGCTTTCTGCCGCCCCGAAGAATTTCAGACTCAAGTGTGTTCACAATTTGCCGTCACTCAAGAAATTCTGGTCCTCTTGTGTACTTTTGTCGCAATATCGATAATTCTCTCCTGGTTCCCCTCAAGGCAGCTCCATGATCCTTTTTTGTCGGATTCGTGCATAGTATACATACGTGTATGATAGACGTGTGTACAATTTGTATTTGCTCCTAAATGTATACATATCATCCATATCTTCTAAGCTGGGAGCCGCGAAGCAGCTACATAGCAAAATTCGATAGTGTATTAATCTTCAAAATTGTAAGGTCTCTATTCTAGTTCCACTTTCTCCTGTTATTCGTGTAAGCGAAGGTTAGCAGGCCAGTGACTCCATATTGTTGAATTACTGCTATCCTGCATAGTTTTCAGTGCTTCCAACGCTGCTGGCGTTCTTGTAGAAGACTTTCGCCTCTATTTACGTCTTTATTTTAAGCGTACATATTTACGAGTGTGGATGCTGATTTATTGCTGCACTTATAGGACTCCAAGAATGACATGCTTGAATGTGGCGGCTGGTAGAGGGAAGCGCGACGTCTCACGCAAGCGCCACAATTTGAATTGAAATCGTGGCGCATGCATACTGCGTTGCGCTCCCTGACCCTCGCCGCCGTATTCAAGCATGCCACCCCAGCGGTCGAACATTTGCTTCGCCCAAACGTTGTCGAAGAGATTCATTGGGGGTTCTGAACATTGATATGAGGTTTGTTTTGAAATTTTGGAAGATTATGGTAGGTATACGGTAGTTTGGTCAACTTCTCCGATCCGATTTCCTCAGAACTCTGCCAAGACGGTTTTTTGAGGCGCTGATAAGGAATCCTTTGTCTGTTTTCTGATTTTCGAATGATTGTGGTAGATTGCGGTAACCAGATGACGTAAAGCCCGCCGCCTTATACAACCCTAATCGTTCCAAACTAGAAAAAAAGCTTTTGGATTGGCCATTGACCTTCCAAAGGACACCATTCAGACGGTTTCAGCCAAATCCGAAACACCGACCTCATGCGGTTGAGGTACCGTGAGCTATTGTGATCCTCTAAAAAGCTGAAAACGGATCTCATTTTGGCATTCAGCACCCGAATTAACTCCCCATGCAAGGTTTAAGAGAAAATATGTGTTGCGACTTCTGGAGTTCGAAAAGTGGAATATAGTCTGAAATTCGCACTATTTATCGTGCAGCCGCGTTGAGTCAGGAACGCAGCTCCATTTAGTCTCTCTTCGTTCCCTCACTGTCTCTCCGTGTCGCTACGCACACGCACGCGATGGAATCATGGAAATTTCGTTTTGACACCGACTGTGTGCCCAGACGGCTGCGAGAAGGTGCGCTGTCTGTCAGTGCGGACTGAGTGATTTGCTCCACTATTTTTAGACCGATCGCAAGGCTCTAGTCGAAAATTTTGCAAGTTTGTGATTGATGTTGTTGAATCAAAGCTAATATTCGAATAATTTTAGATTTTTTATTTGCTCATAAAATATTTGTCCCATCTGTTCTCCGTACAAGAAACTACAATTGAAGATTGCAAATAAGGCAGGTGTGCTTATATTGAGCTGATTATGGGTTACGAAAGTATATCTCTGAACGGAAGCAGTAAAAACCAGAATGGTGTAGAGATTAATGGGACGCCTGACTCAGCGATGACTAATATGTACCCTCTATAAAACGTCGTAATTCACATCAATCGAGGCGCGAGCGGCGCGCGCGACGTCTCGGCCTCCGTCTGCCCAACGCTCTCTCACTGTCTCTAACCTCGGCTTCGCACCAGCACGCATATGAACTAAGTGAATTTCGCCGTTTTATAGCCTGTACACACGTTTTTGTTTCTCTACCACGCATAGACTTGACTGTATTTGAAAAGTTCAATACATTAATGTATGCACTTCTGTTGATAATTTGGAATCATATGGATTAGAATTTATGCGAATTCAGCTTTCGCGCGGTTCTGGACCATGACGGGGCATGTCTTATTCGGACTAGTAGAACTATATGGAACCCATAATTACTTCAGAGGTGGAATTCACGAAACGATAATAACGTTTTTGCCATTTTTTGTGGCCAATCGATTTGTACGCGATGCGTCTAACCATTGCTACGCTTATCATGGTTAAAACGTAGTAAGCGTTTCGTGAAATCCACCCCAGGTCTAAATCGCCTGTCAAAAGACTGATAGCAGAGTTTTCAATTTGAAAGCTCCTCACTTGGACCTCAATGAGGGATGAGACTGAAAACTGCTGATAAGTTCAATGCAGAGGAGGGCTTTCTGTACAGCCAACTCATCGGTGCCCTGGTGCAACTGCACCCATCGTTGTCAACTCTGATCGATCCTCACATCATTTGGGTGTTAAGCTCAACCAGAATGGATTCCCATAAAATGTATCATTATAGCACCACATTGATCACAGAAACAGCTAGGTTTGTCCACATCGACCACACTTCTTGTCGCACTAATCATCCCTGTCGCCGACCGGCTAGAGTGGTTTGGTCCTTATTACGTTGTTATAGTTCAGCCTTACTATGACCAGTGCCCAACCCTGCAGAAATAGATCTGCCAAATTAAATATAGCTGTGCACACAATCCTCGTTTCACACTTTCGTGACCAGATTCACACGTCATTCTACTTCTACGTTTTTACGAGTAAATCCCTTCCACCTCTTTTGGATGTAATCAATGCATTTTTTTCCGGATTTCTCTTTGATAGTGTTTCAATCAGTTACTCATCAAGAGAGTAACGACTGACATACGCATGTCTGGTGAAAAATAGGTGGTTGTGACTGATTCTCGAGATGATATTCGCGATTGCCAAGGTTACCATTACCGATAAAATCAATCAATCTTATCTTAAACACACTTTGTGAAAAAACACTCGGAAACATTCTGAAGAAAAAGTTTCCCACCTAAGTTAGAGAATGAGCATTCCGACTGCATACAACGACTTGATCATGCGTATTCATTACCTATTTGTTAATAGTTCATTTTTTGGTGCACTTAAAGGCACAGTGCACCCTCAGATATGAATTTTGTGATTTTCATGTATTTGTATTGTAGACCACTCCTGTAAAATATGTGAGATCTCAATTCCTCCGAATAAGCGAGATATAAGCGATCACCACGTGCCCGATCCCTTTTATTCACCACGACGGGCTACATCCCCTTCCTGATTTTCGAAGTCAATAGCGGCTGGATGGATGTATGAATTTCAATCACGCCGTCGTCCTTCACTTCTTCTTCGTTCTCGTGCAGCGACTGCGAATGAAGTGAAATACCGGCCTGAGACAATTCATCCACTACATTTTTGCCCTCAAAATACTGGCATATTTGAAGAGCCATAACTCCGCTTGTAGGGAGCCCGAGGCGATTTCAAAGATACGATCGTGATCAGTGTGATTTTCTCAAAGGCAAGCATAAAACCTGGTTAATTTTTTTGTCCTATGCCTTCAAGGACCTTCATCCCATCCGAATCGCACCTTTGCAGCCAACTTCGTAGCAGCGTAAAATGTCACTTCCCGTTCAAATCACAATGAGACGGCCTGCCGTAGTGAGTAAAGTCTTGGTCAGAACGAAATCCACATCATCCATTGCGTGTTCGAGCGCGTGCCATGCTGCTCCTCACGTTACACTCCGCCTTCTCGCTGCCTCATCCCTCTCTCCGCACATATGTATAGGCGAAAGAATTATGGGAATTTCGTTTTAAGACAAACTGTGGCATCAAATGGTATTGGAGGAACCTTAATAGTGCCCGCTTTGAGCTGCGGTTCAAAGATGCATTTCTGATTCCTGTCTTAAACATTTGCACCTATTTCCTTTGTTTTTTGTTTTTTGAAGAAAGTGGCAAGATTTATTTAAGCACAACATGGGCCGCTTACTGCCAATGATTTTTTTGGCTCGAACTCACTAACTAGCTGGGTGGTATCAGTTCGCCATGATTACCCTCCTTTTCATAACGGAAATTACTCGGTCCCGTCGCGTGCGTGTGCGAAGCGAGGGAGAGACAGCGAGAGGGCGGATAGGGATCTAGAGCAGCGTATGCATACACACGCGATAACTCTTTATGATCGATCACTGGTCGAGAGATCGCCGCGTCGAACACACGTGGCACGCACGCAAGCGAGGAGACATTGATACTATCATTACCTCCTCGCTTGCGTGCGTGCCACGTGGGTTCGACGCGGCGATCTCTCGACCAGTGATCGGCAATAGCTTCATACGTATTAGTGCTTCATCAAAGCACCAAATACACTCATCGTTGGAAGAACATCCGTTTTTTTCTGAGAAGTAGAAGATAGCCCCAAAACAGGTTAGCAATGATCTTTTTTGGATAATGCATCTTCTGTAGTTTTTTTTTGTACAAAAATTCTACAAGCAGTGTTTGCGATAAAATCGTTTCTCAGATTTCAACGGGAAGTCAACGATAGAGTTCGTCCGAATCACACTGTCCGCCCACGCGGTCAGCGTGCGTCTAGTGCAAACGACGCGGAGGCATTTTTCGAACCTGTCAATCGATTAGCAGGAATATTGGACGAAAAGTGTGGAATATCCCAGTCAGCTGTTTGCAGGCGTGACAAGGCGTGTGCGAAGTATGCTTCCGCGACGGCCGCTCGACACGCACGCCGACCGCGGGGTCGAACAGTTTCATTCGAAAAGAATTTGATAGCGAGAGGATCCCAGAAAAGCTTCGACTTTCAGAGAATAACTCGTTAAAAGAGTTTCTTAGACCTGTTACACACTTCCTCCGCTGTCTGCGGCGAAAGCATGCGTTGAATACTGATCGACATGCAAGACGAATTCGGCTCACCCATCGGACTGCGCGGCGACTCTGTAAGAGGTATTAACCCATTCACGACTGCATGCAATATTGCGTCACCGTTTACAGTGTCCCACCGGTGGGACACGCCACCTTGAATAGCGTTTCACGGGTGGTTGGTTATCTCTTTTCTTTTCACTTTGCAGCTATTAACGCTGAGGGAACATTATCACAGTTTGAGCTCCCAACACCCTCTCGTTTTGGAAGAGCAATACCTCGAACCGGAACACGGCCTACGAAGTCGCAACGTTTTGAGAAGGGTAAACAAGTTCCGAACAATAAATTTCTTCTTCCAAACATGAAAATTAGCGATAGAACAAAAATAAAATATAGAGTGCTTCTAAAATGACTGCACAAGCGTTTTTTCTTTCACCTCAACTAACGGTATTTCTGAAAAAGTCAAAATCCGTTGTTGCTTCTGACCTAGCGGCGGACCACGAGGTTTGTATTCAAGTCTAGTTTAGGTCAATGTTTTGATCATATGTAGGTTTGTAAGTTCTTCCTTACGGCGGAGAAATCGATTTTTGAAATACGTCTTTGGTGCAGTAAAGTTCAAAACTTCGGAAGTGATTTTGCCCTTCATAGTTCTCTGGTAGATGATGTCCTTCTGTTTTTTCTGTTTCAAAATTAAAACGCTTAAATGCGCGCGTTTGCATCTCAAAGTCACCCAATATGAAGAGTATTAAACACTTCGACAACTGTTCCTTTGGATGGTTACCTTCCATGATGTGGTTAGGTTTATACTACATAGGGGCCGGCCGATCCAAGCGATTTTCATCCGCTTCTTTCCCAAGCCTGGGCGACACGCCTATGAACGAGCTCAGTGGCGATTTGTAGCACAAAAATAGTTTTGTAATTTTCATACGAATGAAATGTATTTTATCCTTAGAAAAAGAGACCTTTTGTATTTACCACATTCGAAGCAGTGATAAATTCGGATTGAAGGAGACGCGCGGGGCGTTTGTTCATCGGTCTCTGACGCCCTTGCTGAAGAACCAACCGTCTCCACATACCACAGCACCCGAACCAGTTCCGTGTCGGCGCACCAACAGCTCTCATTAGCACGGAAACGGTGCAGTTCCGCTCGATCCCTTCAATTTACCCTTTTCTTCTCCTTCAAGTGCTTAGGTCAAGGATTCTTCAATATACGAATGCTAGGAAAGTCTTCAAAAAAAACCTGCTCACTTATTTTTCTTCAATAATTCCTCGACGAGGAAGTGTAGATAACCTCACTTGGAAATAATTGTTTTACGTTTGATGTGGATTAACTTCCGCTAGACACTTCTCCTGGACTTTTTTCTCCTTTCAAAAGCGTTGCTCCGACTGTTGCTCGGCCCGTATTTGTTCAATGAATTTACGCAATGCTCTTTCTGAATAGCAAACAATTACGGAGGTGTTCAGGCGGCTCGCGACATTCCTTCCACTGACTGACCGGTTCGTTCCCCTCTATCCACGAAAACCATCGCGATCAACATGCACTGTCGAGGATTTTCGGCTCCTTGAGTGGGTGCTCCGGGGCGCAGTCTGGGGTGCACGCACGCTCTCACAGTTTTTGGAGAGTCTAAAGGGCATGATCTCTGCACGCACTCAAAAATCCGAGGCTCCACCAGTGTAAGGAGAGCAATATTCAAAAATGCAGAGCAATTCCTACATTTTTGGGAGCCTGTTTCAATAATGGGGGGGGGGGCAAAGAGAAAATCTCGCACTCAGGTCGAGATTACGCCCATTCATTGGAGGAATCAGGGAACATCCCCTACTCACTTCAGAATTTATAAAGATCTCAAGTATCCAATCTATGACAGGAAATTTGTTGCGTCTACTTTTGCCACCCCGTTAGCGTATGCAGTTCCCATTTTTGTAGACCGCGGCAGCCTGGATCACAGCAAGGCGAGAAATGGCATATGGGAAATCACAGAGCTCGTCGTTCTCATTTTGTAACTCCCTCAGCTGCATTGGAGTTCATCATACATTTTGTGGCTTCTTTTGAAAGACTCCATGAACTCCCCAGGTAACGGACCTAACAAGGGCGCTCGCCCTTTCCGGGGGCCGAAAGAAAACTCTCTTCTGAAAGTTGTGAAGAATGGATAGAGTAACAATAATGAAGATTTGGTTCTCTCAACGGACCTTCTGGTAGACAAGGGAATAACAAAAACCGATGGGACCTGGCTGTGAATTTCCATTCGAAGCAGATGGATTGGGGTCATTTGCTAGAAACGCATATAGTTACACGGGCGCTGTCCCATAAAAAGTTTGACATTCCGGCTTATTCGTGAGATATAAGCTGCTTCCTAGCTCAATATATCTCGCATTCCTCTAATCATTTGATTGAAGTCACTTCATGCATCAAGCGAGGATGGTCGATGGGATAGCACTATGGATTACCAACGACGACGGAGTGCGGGGTTGGTTCTACTTCCGCCGTGCAACTTCTGTAAAATATGTCTCGCATTTCTCATGTTTCTCCTTCCCATTTGCACAGTTTACTGAATCAATCTCTAAGCATAAAAGATGATATTCTCACTTTATTGTATTAGCCCTTCGGTTTAATAGTGGAATATTTCCATGTTACCACTGTCTCTTCCTGTATTTAATTCACTCAATCGAATAATGTAGATGTTTTGAACCCCTCAAGGTGGTTTGCGTGTCGGCGAAGAGAGCTCTGTCCTTGTAGAAGCAAAGTAATGAATTATTTTTCAAAAATAATCTTCATGAGCGTAGTTTTTATTCTCAGGAGGCGCAAACGGTTTCCTAATACATCTGCTAATCTTCCATCGAAAACCTAAATTGGATCAATAGCGAAGAGGTTTTTCTATTCTCTTAAATTAGAGGGCGAGTACATGACATAAAAAGTCTTTAAAATTTTTTAAGATTTTTCCGAACAAACACCTCCAGAAAGTTGATAGCCAGGTGTACCATTTTCGATTTTCGCTTTTGAAAAAAAAATTCCCCAACCGATTTTCGCTTCTGAAAAAGCAGAAGTTCGGCTATGATGACCACTTGAAGATTCACTGAATTTATGCTTTTGTTCTTCCCATTTTTGTTCAACCAAAAGGTTCATTGAGAAAACGCAACATACAGTGTTGTTACTCTTGTAGCTTCCACAGCTTCCAGAAGAAGGATTTCCAGGACGTCTCGGTCCCTGTAGGGGGCGCTTTTGTAAGGTGTCACGGACTAGAGGCTCTTGTGTGTCGGAGGGCGACACCTTCAAGCAATTGCATGGGATGCTTTGGCGACACTACAGTTGATTTTGAAGAAAGTTATCAGACAGGTATGCCAAAGACACGAGAACGCGTTCCTAAGCGTTCTTTGACCAAATCGTACAGGCCGTATTGTAATCTCTGGGTGCCTTTGGTGAGCTTACGATTTCGATTATCACCAGCAGCGGAGTGGCGGGTCTTGGTGAAATATAACTGGTGATCAGGAGGTTTCAACGAGAAAGATACCGCTCTCTGCTGTGATAATCGAAATCGAGAGCTTCCGAGAAATGCCCAGCCTAATTGTAAAGAGGGCTTCCTTCTAAACTAGTTCTGGGCTTCCTGAAAACGCTTTCCTCTGTTATCCCACAACAGAACTCCTAGAGGAGGAAAGATATGAGATTGTCTCAAAAGTACCGTCGATTTTTGGCCTCTCGGTTCATATTTATAACTCTTCGATCTTAATACATACATATGCACGTTATGTCAGCTGTTAGCGAAGTTATGTCTGTGTGCAATGGTTTTGAGCTGAACGCATTTTTGAATGTCTCTGCATTGAATTCTGCACATCTAAATTCGAAAGAGGTCGAAAGGTCACCTTCTAATATCTTTGGCTGGCAAACGTTTTTCCCATTGAATACTTATGTAGTAGAAAAATAACGGAATTTTGTCGATTTTAGCCGTGTAAGGATTCATTGCTTTTCCATCAGAAAGAAATAGTCCAGAAACTTCATTTTGTGCACCCGTCAGTCATGAAATCAGCCCACATTGAAGTCTTCACTCGATAGAGGCGTTATGCTTATCTTTATGCTGCCCGATTGTGGATTTTTTTTTGGGTTGCAGCGTCACTGGCCAATATAGGACAGCTCGACAGTAGAAGGCGGAAGTATAACATCCCCTAACAATGGGAAGTCGCGACAGGATGTGACCCTGCACTGATTTGGATACATCGTTAGCCATTCTCCCAGTATGGCCACGTGCCGTGTTGCTGTTGGCTAGCCTGGCCGTGATGATGGTGCGTCGAACCCGTTTGTGTTTTTGGCCACTGAGAATGGAGAGAATAGGTGGTATCAAGACGTCGCACGATCGCACCACGCCCTATTGCCCAGCCAGCCGCATTCCATCCACAGCCGCACGTCGCGCAGCCATCACAGACACCTACCCGTCAATGATATGACACCAGTGAATTGCCATCGGACTATTCGCATGAGTGATATGCCCCGGCCGGATCGGGATCTGCACTTGCAGAAGCAGTCCCCGGGGCGGTTGCCGAGCTGGCCCCCGGCATGTGTCTTGTTCCTATCTTGACCAAATATTTGTATTCCACCACCGGGAACCCGCATTCCCCGCGCATGCACCCGCTCATGCCACCGCAATCGCGACTGTTGCTTTTTTTCTGAATAGTCATGACGTACAAATTAACATCGGCCAAAGACTTCCGTGTTCCCTTAATTATTATTTTTTACCAGTCTTAAGATTTTCTTTTGATAAAAGTTTTGCTATTACGTTGTTGTTGTTTCGTAACGTATTTGCTAATGTTATGTTTGCCGAGTAACCGGAAGGCTTTCGAAGACTAGCGGTGCATCAACGCCCAGTTATCCGTAGCATAGAATTCTGCCCTCTAAGTCTTGTTTGAGTTTAATTCAACCTTAGGAGTCTTCTCGCTAGTTTCTCGCTCGAACACAGTTGAGTAAAAATCATACTGATTTTCAGGCATTGAACGTCCAAAGATCTTTTATTTTATTTGTCTCACAATTGGAATCACGGTTCCATCCTCGCACTTGTCTCTATTGTTTGATTCTGAATGATTAGTAAATGAGGATACCATAGGTGTTTAGAGTCAAGAAGTTAAACGTAAAAGTGCATAATATTTTGCACTTTTCCCATACCATCTCTTTTATTCGCCGTGATTTGTCTTCGAATGCTTCATTTTTCGCAATTTCAAACAAGCGTTTATGCATATCTGTGGGCCAAAGAAATCCATCGAAGCCTATTTCTTCTGTCGTTTCTCGTTATTTATTTTGCTTGAAACCTACGATTTTCTCAACTGGTATTCTTACAGACATCTAATATCTCGCATTTCATCGAGAAGATTAGCTAAGAGAAGGTAGCATATACATGGGACGGTTGACCACATCAGATGCAGTTTCGGGATCCAATTTTAATACGTTTAAATGGGAGGAAAGTGCTTCGATCCCATACTCAGAATCTGCTAAATGCCTCAGGTAGTCCCTAAAAAGCTCAAAATCTAAGCAAGACCAGAACGGCTCTACCGAAGTGAGTAGAGCAGATTTAACGATTGAATTACATTTGTGTATGTATAGAATCGATTAGGGCCTGAGCAACAATGAACAATTTTTGACCTAAACAATATCAATGCAAAAAATCCTTTCTACGTCTATTCTAAACATATTCAAAGGTAATTCATTCGTTAAATCAGCTCTTCTCACTTCGGCCGAGCCGTTCTGACCTTGTTCAGGTTTTGACCTTTTTAGGGACTGCCTGAAGCCTTTATCAGATTTTGAGTATGGGGTATTGAAACACTGTCCTCTCCCTAGAGCAGATCAAAATTGCATCTCCAAACCCCATAAGATGCGGGCTACCCTCCCTTGTTTAACCCAAATTCGGGGGCAATTTGTGGTTCCTTGGCAAAAGTTGAATATATACAAGCGTTGTACATAGGTATGTAGGTAGCTTGGCTATTTCAGTGAACGAAAACGTCGAAAGAGCTCCTGAAAGATCTCCATTAATAAGGAGAAAAAGTTTGAATACACTGTAAAAATGGATTTGAAGTTCATGCCAAATCATTTTTGAACTTTTTCTGTATGTGGAGTTGGTACCATATTTGTTTTCTATTTACATCAACTTTCTTACTTGCGTCAGCTTTCTAAGAAAAAGTGATAGATGACCGACCCCACAGCAATTTTTAGGTGGCCATAACTTCCACGGGCGCATTTTTAGAGCCCTAAGTTCTGCGATGTCAGCTAGCACGATTTGTTTGACTGCACACAAAAAAATTGACAGCGTATTATTTCCGGAGATTCCACAGAGCATTGTATTCTAAGTGAACCATGCACTGAAGCTGACTTTTGAGATCTAGATTCATGACTATTTTGTGATTTTAGGCGTTTCGATTAATATAAAGGATTTTCGAAGCGATTCTGCCAGAGCTGCAGTCTTCTGCCCTTACTTGTCATTGAACGCGCTTCAAAACTTAAACGTGAAAGTGCAGGAGACATTGCTGAGGGTCACATTTATTTGTGCAGTAGATGAGGAAAATAACCCCTGCAGACCCCTATAAATATCCCTGTTCCGGCTGGTAAAGGACCAAAATTAGCTTCAAGTGATCGCGAAACTCCCAATGCAATACCAGTCAGAATATCTCGAATTTCTGAAAAAAAAACGAAATGATGTGTGCGATAGTTTGGCTTCCGCTTAATGAGGTGTTCCGACACTTTTATTCGCTACTGAAGATGTCCCGAGAAACTGCTCAATTAGAAAATAAATTGTTTGTTTTGAAGTGTGGCTGGGCGTTTGAAGGCAACAGTTATGAAGGCGGCATTAGGGAGTCTTTCCATACTACATACAGTTATTAGGCCCGGGGCTTGCTCCCCAGGGAAAGACATTTAAATCTCACCCGCGGCTAGCGCGGGCGGTTTAAATCTCACTGGCGGCTGGTGGTATCGTAAGCTAATCAGCTGTGCTCTTCCCTCGGCGCACGCGACCGCTACGCCAGCCGCGGGTGAGATTCAAAGGTTTTTTTCGTGAGGAAGCAAGCCACGGACTTAACTACAGTACCGCGCATGTTTTTTTTGAAAAAACGGCGTTTTGCGGCGTTTTTTGAGCTCACAAAGAACCGCATCACCATAACTCCTTTCAAAATTGACAAAATGAGTTTTTTTCAGGAAGTTCTCGTGTTCCTCTATGCGAAGCGAATGTAATGGTTTGAGTAGAAAGCCCTTGTAACTCTGGTATTTCGTTCGAAAAAGTGTACTTCCTTCTAAGATTCACATCGACCACAGGTCAAAATAGAACAAATTTCTGCTATCATGACCATCTTGATCAGTTCATAATGAGGGATTTTGTTTTACAAATACTCATTTTCCGATAAACTTGTGGAGTTGGATCTATGATTTTGTAACGCTATCGTATAGGACTAAATGTTAACAACCTAAAAATGACTTCAGAATCGAAGTTGGACCACTTTGAAACATGTTATGGCGTTGCGGCGCTTTGTGAGCGCAAAAAACATCGCAAAACGCTTTCTTTGCAAGAAATTCGGTCGGCATTGTATGTATACATGCGCTACCTTTCGACTGAGATTGCATTTTTCGCGTGATATTCCAATTTGTACGCTTCCTCGATTAGCACTAACAGTGATGAGATGAGTTAGAAATTCATAAACCTCAGCTTGAAGTTCCAGCTCATAGCTACACATCATTGAGATATCATTCATTAGTTCAGTACAAATTAGCAACTATTCCCACTCGGAATAGGAGGTTGCTGCTCTTCAAAAGGAATTTCGAATGTCTACAGAAGCTCTAATCGAAACTGCCATTTACTCTTCTTTGGCTCACATGTCCGCTTTTGCTCTGCACCTTCATTAATGAGATAACTTTTTTTTGTTTAGCAATGCTGGATTGGAATTATTGTTGTAACAATCTCTAAAATAGCTCTGGTGTCACTCCGTCCGTAGGCGGTGCTTGCGGTTACCTTTCACGATTTCACGTTCTTGGGTGTTTTGGTTTTTTCTAAGTCGCTCCTTTTCTTTTCTAGGAATGTATTTCCCATATACGTATGCAAATGTCCTCCGTGTGAGTTAGTCAGAAAGCTGCTCCGCTGTTATTGATCACGAAATAAATCATTCGATAGCCATTGTCTTCATTCTTCAAAGCATGCCATTTTTTTTCTCACGTACCTGCGTCGCGGCTTACTAACTGAATGACACGGACCATATGTAAAGTTGGTACTGCATTGCTAATTTGCGTTCCTTACTGTGCGTTCACGCAAACTCGGAGCACATATGTTATAACATACTTTCTATTTCGGAGTAAAATTTATTTCTGTCGATCGCGTGCGGCGCGAGTGTGCTGCGTCTGCTTCCACACACACTTTCTCGCTTTCTCTCCCCTCACTCCACGCAGGTACGCGAAGTAACAAACTAAAATTACCTCTAAAACAGGGGACAAGTGCGCCGAGTCTGCGCCAGCACACAGTAAGCAATACAAAGTATCAGTGCTATCCGTGCCAACTGTACACTCTATTTCGGAATGAAATTTATCCTGTCTATGACCCGCACCTCTGAAGACTAGTTTTTGCGGCGAGCCACTCGAACATTTCGAGGACACCCTGTTATATACCTGCATAAATTTCCTCGAAAAAAGCTATTTCTAGTCTTCTTGCCATAAGGCAGCTCAAAGCTATTCATTCGAATTCGCAACGCCGTACTTGACATCAGCCTCGAGAGGTCTGCTTCTTCTGAGTGTATACCCGGGTCATCGGTAAATAAGGCATGGAGGACTTACACAATTAATCAAGTTAGCGAAAAGTAGTGTGAAACAATCCGTATTGATCTCGAATTGCTTGACTCCACTTCTAGCACTTTATAATTTATTGTGTAAAGACCTATGCATAGTCCGGCGGTAAAAGTCGCGCCGCAATGATAGCCTATCACTGATAGGGAATAAAGGACTAGCACAGAGCTGTGTAGCCGCCCTCTATCCTTAATCCTGATGGCGCGACGTTTGCCGCTCGACCAGACACCTTAAAGGCATCGTTCGCGCTGAAAATCTGTTTCCATTTTTCTGGCTCAATTTCATGAATGGATTCGGTAGACCACATTGGTAAACTCCGGCGCGTCAAAAACGTAGGGTTATGAAGTTGGAAGGGGTTAAAGACGAAGATCCGCCGCCAGTTCTCACCAGTCATCTAGCACTTTTTCGTAGAATGCTGATGCGACCGTCAAACAACATGAAAAACAGTTACGGCACAAACTCTAAATGCAGAAAAAAACCCGGAAATGACAGCGACGAGGCCTCCATACGCAGAAAAACCTCAAAAACGATTTTGGCGCGAACTTTAAATCCATATTTACAATGTGTTCCGAATGACTTTTCTTCACAAATAAAGGTTTTTCATGGGATTTTCCGACGTTTTCGTTCACTAGAGAGGCCAATCTACACAAAAACATGAAAAAATAATATACGGTTTTCTGCGCGTACGATGCCTTTAAAGACAGACTGGCAGAAAAACAGAAAAACGATTTCTAGTCCAACCTCGAAATCGTTTTTCTGTTTTTCTACCTATGTTGAAAACGACCCCACGCACATTCCAATGGTGTCTCTGAAATCTTACAGGACCTTCTAGGAACGAAGTTATGGCTCCTCAGAAATTGAGCTAAGGAAGCTTGGTGGACGAGTTGTCCGACACTTGTAACTTCCGTCATTTGCAACCGATGTAGGCGAGCCGACCTGAATGCATAGAGAGGCTGAGAATGAAGAGAAGAACGGGGCTATTGGTCGGGAATCATCGCTCATCTCGCCACTGCTGAGCTTGAAATATCGTAAAAGTGGCGTGCCAAAGTGGCTTCCGAATATGGGAGTCCTAGGGTGGCTTCCTCCTAAATCTCGCTTATTCGGAGGAATTGAGAGCTCGCACTTGGCAGGTGCTATATGTGGTGTGTCTACTTCACAATTATGTGGAAATCTCAGATTTCGCCCCTGAGCTTGGACTGTGCCTTTAAAGCTGCGTCCGCGCAGAGAACCGTACTTGTTTTTTTTCCCTTCTCAATCTAATATTTGAACTAGGTGGGGATAGCAGGAAAAGCTTGAAGTCTCAATGCTGCGTATTCATAATGCTATAGCTTCTTGAAAACCGCTCCGTATTCTGAAATGGCGTTTTTCCCGGTCGATCATCTAGCACGAGTAGCAGAAGCTCTACCACAGGGTCCGACGGGCCGGGGAAATCCGAAATTCAATATTCTTCACTTCGAGAAGTAATCGCGTTCAAACGTGTGTAATGGAAGCTTCTTATTTTTAGAGAATTATTGACAATGAGAAGGCCGAAAGAAATAATCATTTCAAGAAGTTACAGGGGCTAAACTCTTTCAGACGTCCAGCATTTCCGACTTTTGTGTATTACCCGAGACTCACAAGGGCAGACGTGGAAAAAAGGAAGCTGAATGCCCCGGGATTTTCAAACGAGTTTTTCTTCGGAATTTGAGTGCTTTGGGTGGCCTTTTTGCGATATATCACAACCTGGTGGGTCTACCTGCGCAAAATAGTGAAAAACTTGAACACGGTTGTTTGCGCGTACGCTGCCTTTAAGTCGTAGACACGCCTTGTTTGGCGATACGACAAGACATAAAGTCAGTCCGAATGAGACTGTCCGTCCACGCGGTGTGCGTGCATCTCGAGCGGTCATCGCGAAGACATTTTTCGGACTTAAAAACCGAAAAATGTCTTTGCGACGGCCGCTAGACACGCACGCTGACCGCGTGAACGGACAGTCTCATTCGAACAGACTTCACTGAGAACAAAGAAATCTCGATGTCGATGCCAAATATGTCGTCGCAAACTTGAGTGAGCCACATTGAGCTGTGTTATGGCGAAAAGTCCAAAAACTCTAGATACTGTGACTTTTTCGAGTAAGGTAATGCGGGAATCGTAGGCCTCATGTGGTTTGCCGAAAGATGGAGGAATCGCATTTTAACAATTTATAGAATGGGGCTAAAAATGGTGATCACTCTAGATCTTCGCCTTGGAATCCTTATTCTTTGAATATTCGATTGTGCCCAACATTTGTTGTGGAAGTAGAGACTTCATTCTGTTTTCAAATGAGATTTTTCCCTCACACTCTCGTAACCACCACAGATCTGGCAGACAGCCAAGGTGTGGGGCCATTATCAGCACTGGCGGTGGCCGCCAGCCGGGGTGATAACCTTAGCCTGCGACCCCTTAGCGGGCAATTGCGGCGGGTGGTTTGCTTACCTTGACGACTCCATCATGGGCAAGATGTGGTCGCCAGATATGGCCGACCGACAGCCGCTCTCTGTGACATTCATTACGACGATACACACCCCGGCCGGCCAACCCCGGCCACCACCGTATGCCGATAGTAGTCAGAACCACCATTTAACTGTAACTTGTAGGTTAAGGGGGTTGGCGAACCTGACGAATGGCAGTTGAGTTCACCGTGACTGCCTCCTCTAATGTGAGGGAGACTTTTTAGTGCTGTGTTTTGATTCCGTTCGCGTCTTTGTTTGATCGAATTGTTACTCTCTCCCGCTCAGTTAATTGTCAATATTTGCGTGTGCATTTTTGTGCCCGAACTGAAGAACAACGTTGCCGTTTCTCCTTCGGACACTCGAATTGATAAGAGACTCTTCCTCTGCAACCTGTTCCAGACCATCGTCAAGTAACACTTTTCAGATTTAATTCGACACTTTTCTCGTTTAATTTCCTTGACACCGTACACTGAGGTAGATTTCTAAAGTCAAATACGGATTGCACACACCGCTTTTGTTGGAGCAAAATTACAAAACAAAGATTTGGTCTATTCTAAAAACTGGGGAATGAAAAATGTAATTTTGATCATGTTCCTTGCATATTGATTTTTTTCGCCTTTTTAGCTTTATTTATATTGGATAGTATTCGCTTGGATCATGCCCCCGCTGGTTCTGTAGTGTATATCTACTCATAAATCAATCCATAAGTCACTTTACTTCTTGAAAACTCATACAAAGGGTTGTATGGCTTGAAAAGTGTTCGAACTCTGTGTGTGAGTTTCCATTTTCTTCCCAGAGGTGTACGGAAACTAGTTCTCGAGAAAAATATTCATTCCTTACAAAAAAGATCAGTTAGACACGAGGTTCTCAGCTTTGAATGGCTGCAGGGAATATTAGAGTGAATGTTTGATTCTCTTGCCGAATATCCGAATTTCACAACCTGAATTTGGCTGGAATATTCACAACATCTAATAGTTCGACATCGTGGCCGAATTGATTGTTCTGTAATCCAAACTTTTTTGATTTTATAATCGAACCTAACATTCGAAATTCGTAATAATTCAAGTCCCTGAATAGATAGAATATTTGAACGAACGAGTGTTCCAAACTGCTCACGTTATGAATGTCATATTAGAACCAATTGAACTTTAAATACGAATCAATCGAATGAATATTCAAATACTGGTTTCATTCAAAAACGAACTTCGTCCTCAAAAAGGGTGTTTATTGGATGTTAGCCGAAATTTCGTTCTTCTCAAAATTCGAAAAAAAAATCTCATGTTTCAGTTAAAAGTCAGTTGTCCTCAACGGCGTTAGTTTGAAGCCTTCACGGCCTTAACTGGCCTTTTTATAGGAGAAAATTTTTACCACTTCGACGTGTGAATTCAGCTTGGTGCTGAAGTTTTATGGAAGAATGTAGCATAAATGCTTGCCCTCCCGCTACGATAGCATTGCCTGCGTGACATCGACGATATGATTTATTTTATGGCAATGGTCTACAGAAGGCACTTATGTCGTTGACGCCTTTGATTCCCATAACAATGCATACATAGCCATCTGATTGTGAGGCAATACATATTGAAAGAAGATTTTGGAATTGATTTGTGAGTGTATGACTGAAAAACCTAAACCTGATGTATTACCGGACTGTCATCGATTCTCGAATTCACTTGAAAGCAGCGTCCGCGCGGAAACGGACATCTGATCTTCCTCTTCATTCCTGTTTGAACCAAGTTGAGGTAGTTAGGAAAGCTTGAAGCCTTTGGCGCATCCAAAACAGTATAGATCCGTGAAAACGGCTATGTGGGTCCGGAAGGCTGGGTCCTGGGTAGATCATCTAGCAAGGGAAACAGAGGCGTCACGACGAATGTACGCAAAAGATTCAGTGCTGAACATTTTCGGCTGGAGAGATCCCAACAGCCAAATACATATGCATGCTAAAAGCTCCTTTTCTACAGAAATTTCGATGATAAAAAAGGCAAAAAGAATTAACTAATCTAAGGAGTTCAATGTGCGAAACCATTCCGACGTTCAAAGTTACGACTTTAGTTCATTACACCAAATTCTCCAAGATGTGCGTTAGGGAAGGGAAGTTGAATGAATTTCTCGAAGGATTTATATCCGGTTTCTGTGAAATCGGAGAATTTGGTGAGTAGAGCCACGAGGTAGCGGAGAGTTCCGTTACCTCGAGGCCCTACTCAAAAAACGAAAAGATAAGATTTGATTTTTTTGCGCGTACGCTGCCATTGAACTTCTGCCCATGATCTTCCTGGATTAGGAAGCTTGTATTGAGAGGGTTGTGATAATATAATGTAAATCTGCTTATGACTGCTATGGGACCATTGTGGATTAGCATTAGAAGGTATTGAAATGGAATTGGGGACGACGGGATTTT
The DNA here is from genome assembly GCA_029168955.1 of Aplectana chamaeleonis. Classification (NCBI taxonomy): domain Eukaryota; kingdom Metazoa; phylum Nematoda; class Chromadorea; order Rhabditida; family Cosmocercidae; genus Aplectana; species Aplectana chamaeleonis. Next base: position 134,200 of record JAPDOI010000951.1, on the reverse strand, counting down.
TCGGACCTGTAAATCGATTACCAGGAATATTAGACAAATAGTGAACAATATTCCAGTCGGCTTTTTGTAGCAGTGGAGAGGCTGGTCCAAAAAAAGGCCTTTGCAATTACTGCTTCGACGGCGTGTGCGGACAGTCCGATTCGGACAGACTTTATGTCCTAAAATTCTCTTAACCCCTATCTCAACTTAGAGGACTGAATGCACAACTGCGGACACATGAGCTCCCTTGGCGAAGGTGTTGTCTCGACACTGTTCAAATTGTATCATTTATACAGCTTATGCCTTTTCTAGATTCCAGCTCAATTTAGCGAATGAATTACCTCTGCTGTGTGTAGGAAGCTTTTCAAAAGATGTCTCAATAAGTTCCACTTACTTCGGGAATTCCTCACTGCTTTTCAATCAAGTTATCACCCATCACTCGTGTTTCCGGGCGTTTTTCAACGGGATTTGGGTGAAACTGCGTAGACCGAGTTTTTCCCATTGATGAGCGGAATATGACGAGGGCGCCACTTACCACGATGATGGCCATCTCGTTGTCGTTTGCAATTGTCAAGGCGAACGTCTCCCGACGATTCATGACCGACAACTATTGCACCTTACGAACGCACAATTCATGTCCTTTAATTGGAATTCGACTAGGTAATCGATTATCGATTGTAATGGTGAGAAATCCATGACAAGGTGGTGCAGAAAGAGGGTCGAAATGTTAGGAGGAAGGACCAACGGATAAACTCGAAAAGAAAGCGTGGGAAATTATATGGCGGGGGCATTGGAGGGATTCGTAAGGAAGTAAGGGCCATGCAGTACTTGAAGTTTCACATGACAGCAACATTCAGACTATTCATTAATAGTAAAATTCCCTATCTCGACACCTTTCCATTACAGAAAACAATAAACTTTTTTCTTTAACATCGTCGATACCTTCACACTTATTTTGTGGAGAAAGTGTCTGCAGGCTAAGGTTTTTTAGGACGCTTGAGGTCAAACGTGAAGTTCCCTCTTAACCTGTGATGTGATTTTTTCAAGTGTTTCCCATCTAACGTTTTTCATCTCTGAAGATGGATGATTGGTGAGGATTGTGTTGGAATTTCCACAAATTTCTGCGTTGAATGGTGCATTGGGTATCTATGGTTTCCGTATTATATTCAGTCTGACGCATGGGCCAGGCGGCTGGCCCTGAGGTGTTGGCCGCATCACCGGCCAACGGGGTTTCGATCGCGCGGGGCGATCTACCGTCGCAGCCTCGTCCATTCATCAGACTGAATTGATTACGTGGACTCTACATTCCTTCACAAACCCGCCATATAGGTAGAGCCGAGCCTCATATTTAACTCTATTTAACGTCTGCGTCTCTTGTTTTCATCATAGGGTCGACAGTACCTCAAAGAGGTAAGTATGTGCTATTTACGGAGCTTGGTTCTGCTAACTTGACTGGCTTATGGGGCAAGTAAAGGTAGGAATCTACTATAAAGTTCGATGCAGATTTCCGAGGAATTCCGGAAACTCTCTCTGCCAACTGTCCATCTCTATACAGTTGACCGCAATGTTAAAAGGACATGGTGAGGTTGCGGACTCGCACTTAAACTACGGTAGAATCTGGCACTTTGCCAGATTTCGTCATCGATCGGCGCCAACCCTCGTCTCTCTGCTAACGAGACTATCAGCTGTAGCGCCGATCGATGACGAAATCTTGCAAAGTGCCAGATTCTACCGTAGTTTTAGTGCGAGTCCGCAACCGCACCATGTCCTTTTAACATTGCGGTCTACTGTACATGAAAAAGCTACAAGCAAAAACATGGCAGTCAGACACAAACATGGCAGTCTTATTTCAGACAATTAAATGAAAAGTGATTTGACGATTCCAACGCGCCATTAACATGGATTATTTCGGGGTTTCCTCAAACTACCCCAAAAAATCTCTCCCCAACTTCATTTTCCATTTATGTTTAGTCTAAAAATTTCTCCCGCGACCGGTCAATCGATTCGTTTGAAGCATTGCACATCGATCAGAACCTTTAATCGCTATAATCACATCAAATGAGATTAAAATCACAAAGAACATCAAAGCCTATGGTCGATATATGTGAATTCTCGGCTGGTTTTCTTCAATTTTCTCAATTTCCTGAGATCTGGAACAGAAAACAACTTTTTTGCTAATATTCAAGAAACTTTTTGCTCCCGTTGTGGTATAAGAAACATGGCTTCCAAGGTAGAGAACCTTAGCATTGCCAGCTAACTATTCCATTCGTTCTGTACTGCTCTCTTCCCACCTGCATAATCCTCATTTATGCGTTTCAATTTCCTTTTTGGTCCATCTGTAGCTTTTTCTTGATATCACATAAAGTGCAATGAAGGCGTTGGAACCCTCGATTTTCGTTGAGAATCCGGTCTCCACAGTACCCCGAAAAGGTAATGTTTGCCATGGACGAGGACGGCCGGCTTCTTTATGGCCGCTCTTTTTATGCCCCTACCCTTCTTTATCTCCATAATTGTTTGTGTAAAGTCATAAGTTATCATTCTCATGGAGATACAGTGTTTCTTCCTCAGTACGAACCGATTCATCAGTGAAAATTCTGTCTGTCACTTTCCTCATCAAGAAACTATTTCTCTCTCTCTCAGTGTCAATTTCAAATTTTTCTCCTCTGCATTTTTATTTTCACAAATTGCATTGGGATGAGTGTTTATCTGGAGCCATATTTGTGTGTATTTCTGTCAATAGCACGTCACTGACGATGCTCTACACCGCAGTTTCTGTCAGTGTCATTTTCCCGTTCGAGACTTCGTTTAAAGGTTTTACAATTTTTTACAATCCTGCAATTTGCGATCCAGTTCTTCTGACTCTCTCCTTATTATCAGAGCGCAGACGAAGTTCTCTCTGCTAGCGTTCGTTATCATTGGTTGCTCTGTTGCTTTCAACCGAATCATTGCTTTAAAAAATTTATGGGTTGTGCATTGTCGATTATTGATTTTATGCAAGATTTATTCGCCTAAATTTGTAGTTTGTATTTCTGCTTGTTGTAGAATCCTAATTTCTCGACTTTTAGGTTAGCCTTGCAGCTCATCCTTTCTAACGTTTTGCTGTGTTTTCGATGACCCTCACGCTTATACTCACACACGTTCACACCTGTAGTATCGCCATAAATTGGCGTTTTTCATTAATTATCAGGAACATTCACTGCTTGGTGAATCATATTTCGCACGTTCAGTGGATTTGTATGAAAGAATTCTGCTTTCGCATCCAAGTTGGAACCCTTATCAGAAAATGCTCACTCGTGAGATCATCTTTTGTTTCCACATTTTCACCACATCTCGCCTTCCTTATTGCTGCAGTGGTGATAAGTCCAATGTTGGGTGAAATTCATATCGTATTAATTTGAAACGGCTAAGGAAACCCTGCTTTGAATTATTTCACTCGATTGATATAATTTATAGGCAGAGCGGTTTGATTGCAGACTGCTACTCTGAAACCTTGGGGATGTCCCCCCTACAGCTCTTTTTTTGCATCTAGGGGTGAGAATTTTCAATCATTTATCAGAGCATAAACTATAATATTTAGATATGCCCACAGATACAATTTCGCGCTAACCGCTTACATTCAGCTCGTTGCAGAATTATAGCGATTCGTCAGCTTCACAAAAGAGTGGAAAAAAATATGGGAATTCATAACTCGGTTTTCGTGTTTCGGCACAATTTTTCCCATGTTCCGGGGATCAGGCGCGAAACGCTCGAAATGGTTTTCGGAACACGGAAAGTTTCAGAAATGATTGGATGTTTTCTGCCCAATTGACCTGAAGTTTTCGCTTGCAGCGGATTTCTTACGGTTTTCGGAATGCGGATCGCGTCGAGCCAAAAATGAGCGAAACTGCGAGTTTTGGAACGCGAAATGCGGAACTCCGCTCATACCTGCTCAGCATGAAGGTAGCTTAGTTACAGTATCATATAGGCTTGGAAAAGTTTTATCCATTCCTCTGAGTCGGTTTTTTTCAACTACAGACCGGAAGGATTTCATGACCACCTCTTCAACGCATGATCGAACAGGAAACATCAAAGATTTGAGAGATGTTTGGATATACAAAGTATGATTATATGGTTCTTTTACAATTACATATGATTGTATTGTTCTTTCGTTTAGCATTGCACGTTATTAAAGAGATTGCCCAAGCAGTGAGGCTGATTCAATGTACCGTACTTTCTCTTTGACAAGGACATAAACTTTCGAAACATTTCGCTAATAGAAGACCTAAAGATTATTAGTGAAAATATGTACAAGGGCATGCAGTTTTGGAGGAAAAGATTAGGTACCTAAATATAGACGGTCAAATATGTGTTCATTGTTTGTTGAGCAGAATTCTCACCTCATATAGATTTTGCAATCCCCCATATAAACACTTGATTGCTGAGCAACATTTTTCGTTCTATTGCGTGTGTGTGCGCGCGTACGCTGCTCTCCTCTTCTCCACAATACCCTCCCGCCATCTCTCCCTCGCTCCACACGAGCACGCGAAGGAGCGTAACAAAAGATTTCGCTTCGAATGAGTGTAAACTCTAGGAACGACTGTCTGAATTTTTCACACAAACTTACACATACAGTGGTTCTAGCACTTTCCTTGTACGTATGTGTGATTTCATATGTAGAACCCATCTCGCTTACATGAGTCCGGGCGGGGCAAGCAGCGGAGCGGTCCGTCATGACAAAATATGACGGTGGTAAGGGGATTCGAATACCATCAGCCCGATAAGCCTCACTTCGCCCGGATAGAGAGAGGAGGAAAACACTATAAATGTAATGTCTTGCAATAAATTCAAGGCCAGAAAACACCTGAGTCTCCCTCGAGCTTTTGAAGTATAAATATTCACTCAACAACTATATTGTTTGGACCACTTAAATGAATGAGAGTTCTGTCAAAATGCGGTAAATAACCTTTCTGGCAACCCATTTTTCAACTTTTCATCATCACATAGAAATTCTCCCATAGTAAAGGACGCTTCGAAGTCGGGAGCTGGCTATGGTGTTTCTCAATTAATTTTCGTGAGATTAGCATGGTCCTATACTGTTTACCATATAGGAAATCTTGACGCACTTTTCTACCTATTGCTCGATTTTGTTTCATTCTCATTTTCGATTTCGAGGATCTCCGATTCGTACTAACTGGTGTTTTCCTTTTTTTCTTATTCCTATTCTCGTTTTTCCGTGGTGAACTGATTTTTCGCCGTTGTAATCGCAATTAATCCAGCATGAACTTCTAGGTGATGGGTCCGTTTTCGAGGGGAACGGCCACTGCGATCCTCCTCGTCCTCGTCTCGATACTTGCCCTCGCAGGTACAAACTCAGCGATCACGTATATAATACATTCGAACGTTTCGAGATAACAACAAGCACTGAATTCTCTCATCATCCCCAGCCGGGTGCTCCGAGAAATCTGTTTTTATTTAGCCAGCACGATATGAGGTGCTCAAAAAACAGATTGGCATGGTCCGGAAACCCATGAAAATTGGATAATTTCTATTTTGTCGTGACGTAGAGATTTACATACCCATGCTGATGAAGCAAACAAATCTGATTTTGAATTTATCCGAAAGTTCAAAACAACATTTTCTTGCCCCAGCAACAGGTAAGTGGAAGTCTGCGTCACGACAAAATTGAATTTATCGGATTTTACATTTCGGATTCTGTATAAGAACCACATCTCATGGTTTCACTCAATCGATATTTAGTTCTGTGCTTTTTACCCCTACACCGCCGTGAAACGAAAGTGTTTCCTTGGTGCGCTCACAGTTGGTTGTCGGTCGGAGTGGTTTCTGTGATAATCAGTGGGAATCCAGCTGATGCCACCCGGTCTGTTCTGGTTGCGGGTGGTCGACGACAGCATTACGATGATGTCTTATGCGGGCATTTCCATCACCATCAGGTCCTTTGCGATTGATGCAAATCACCCTCCCCGTTGGATAGGATTGCAGATATGGGTGGGGTCCCACTTTAAGCTAAAGACTATCGCAAATGTCTGAACGAGGCCATAAAGAAGATTTATAATGGATAAGTTTATAGATGAATGTGGCTTTGAAGTCGGTTTTTTTCGTATCACACTTCACTATGGAATAAACACCCGGGCTTCGCCACAGCTGGTGCAAGTCGTAGGGCATGGCACTGGTTTGAACACTTTGAAGAAAATCGCCTACAATATGCTTACTTTTTAAAGAGAATTGGTTAAAATTGAAACATACTTCATGAATGAGCCGCTATGATTTTTTATTCGACTTTCGTCCGCAGCTTAGTGGGATGCTGATCAGATAGGAAAACTACCGGATTCTAGCAAAGCATAACACAGTTTTTCGAAGCATTGCGAAACTCCATCCTAGTGATAGCCTACCAAGGTGGTCGGTCGGTCGCTAGTGTGACCTTCATCGGTCGTTTTTGCTGCGAGATAAATTTATTGCTTATCGGTTGATTGCAGTCGTTCAGTTCAAATAGCTGAGACTTTTCATAGGTCAGTGAGGGGGTTTTGCATTGGGGAACCACATTTATGGAAAGGAAAGAGTTGAAAAGCTTCAGAAGGCTTTCCAACAAGAGATAATCACGGAGTTTGCAAACCGAAATTCTTCGAAGCAAAAAAAAACCTATTGATGTAAACACATAGTCATCTTTTCTTCCCAGCTCAACGAACATTTTCTTCTGATCTTCTTATCACTTAGTTTTTTTATCAATGTTTTTTCTTGAACACAGATTCATATTTCGTTCCCTGGCCAGCATGTTGAATAGATTGTTCCTTTTTCCGGATCAAAGTTTATTCAAGACGTTAAGTTCAATCCAGAGTCAAACCCAAGTTATCATTATAAAAACGTACCTGGGGAGAGGCCTTTATTCCTGACCCATCGAAAACGGCCACATCTCCAATTCAGAGAAGGGGTGGACCGCACCTCCGAACAACCTGGATGAGACTTCCGATTGTCCTGATGCAGAGGAGTCTGAAGTACCGATCGACGTTGTGGGAAAGACTGCGGTTACGGCCGACGTAGAAAAAACAGGGCCACGCTTAATATAGTCTTGAAGGAGAGGGGCCATGCGGAGTCGTCCGTATTCCCTCAAGAGGATGGGATACGCTTCTTAGAGGGTGTAGGAATTCATATCGATCTAGAAGAGAGGGGGGCGCACTCCTGACCTACTCTGCCAATGCGTAGGTAGATGCCTCCGAGGGCGCAGCCTGTAACGCCGCCCCATTCCCTGTAGCGAGAATTTAAGGGCTTTAGCTACGATAGCGAAAACCCGCATACTCTTGTGTAGAAGGTACAAGGGTGCAAAGTCTACGCGTATTCTACGTGAAGACGAAGGCTAATAGATCTCTCTGTCGCTTAGTCCGTATATTCTCGCTATAATTTTGCAGCGAGAGTCAACGGATTTAGCGACAGCCTGTATTGAAATGCAATCTCAATTCCGTGCTGGCTACGCGGAACGCTGGAATGCCGTTCAAACCGTGTGGGGCCAGTCATCTCACGGAGTGAATACCCGATACTCTGTGGTTTGTCGTGGAGAGTGACCCCGTGTCGCTTTCTGAAAGACCTTGCCAAGGATTTTGACCGCTGGGATGCTGCAGGCCGTGGGGAAGAAACGGCTGTGCGGTCGATCGCAGCTTGAATTGCTTTTCTAGTACTGATCAGGACTGGGTGGGTTGATCAACTTAGTGCTGTAACGAGACTTTGATTAGAATATGAGGGTGCTGTAGCGAGAATTTATTTATTTATTTATGCACGCAGAGGTGCGCATAATTAAGCATCTTGAAATAGAAACAGTACAACCGGGTCATAGAAAAATTTTAAAAACGAATAATAAAGTATTAAATGGAACAGAATGGAATTGTTAAAAACAACAAAAAAATAATTTGAAGACAAATTAAACACGACAAACCAATTTACGTAGAATATGCGGGCTCTGTGGCTAAATTTCACCATCTGATGCTAAACATTCCGTAATTTTGGTAAATTCTCGTGTCAAAATTAAACTAGATGCCTCCGAGACCCTGGGCATTTCCGGTTCAGGGTTAGGCTCACGCTGCGGTGGTCACAGAAGGGGGCCGCAGCTTTTGCTGGTACCCAGGGAAAAATAGTCCTTTTTAGGTGTTACGAAATTCCGTGAAACGGAATAAAATAAAATCGTGTTGAAAAACTAATTAGTTTGAAATATGAATATATTTTTAATTCATTCACAAATTCATCAAATTTCGCTAATTTTTTATTGATCATGCTCATGACCCACCTGGGAAGCCGTAAGCATTTTCATGCCGAAGGCAGGGGGCCGCAAAAATTTCAGGCGACAGAAAGGGGCCCGCACCTCTTACCGACCGATCACAGCGTCGTGCCCTCCGGTTTCCGTGCGAGGCATCTAGGTACGCGCTGGCAGAGTACATGAAGGGCCCGCATTCCCAAAGACCGGCTGCGAAGGAAGGACGGGGAGGGGGGAAGAAGTGCGTAACCCAAAGGAGTCTGCAGAGTTGAAGTCGCGGCATTACTCGCAGCGGCTAGCAATGCTGGGGATGTAACATCGATAACATTGGGCGACGACGGCAAACGACGCGGTGTGAAAGGTGACGAAGGATGACCGCAGTGTTTTGGAGCCGCGACGGTGCCGCGTCACTGCCAGCAAGCGGTAACCGGCGCCGCGACGAATATGTTCGAATACATTTTTGTCGACGCGTTAAGGCTGACGCTGGGCGACCTCGCGGCGATCGCTGCAACTGTGCAGATTCCTCAACAGTTCTGAAGGAGGAAGGCCATGCTTTAGACAGTCTTGAAGGTAAAGGACCACACTACCGACAAACCTGGGGGGGGGAGTGAGTGGTGCTCTTGATTGTTCTGGACTGGACTGCATGAATGCTGCCGCTGAGGTTGGAATGCGCAACGCCGCAAGCGTGCCACACAATTTTAATTGAAATAATGACGCGTGCGTGCTGCATTGCGCTCCCTGACCCTCGCCGCCGCATTCATGTACACCGCTCCTGAAGGAGAGGGGCCTCATCGCCTCCACAACGCTGTGCCCGACCCTGGAATAATTAACACTCTTCTGAGAAAAATGTTCGAATAATGGTTGCTATTTGTGCATATTTATTCATTTTCAGAGCTACTCGCAGATATATTTCAATAGAAAATATAATCTATTAATATTTCTGTAGCAGGGAAAGTCCTAATAACCGTTAAAGGGTTAAAAGAATCCCTATTAAACAAAAACTAACATTGACGAAAAAAATTCCTCTGACGGAAGCACGTTTTACAGCGATTCTCTATCATTTCAACCATATTAGCATTTTTTGAGAGAATTCTTACAACTCACCTCGGCCTTACCTCGACGTAACAGAGCAGGTTGATTTCTCTTTCCAATTACCTTGAGTGCTGCCGTGGCATTTGTTCAATGAAACCAGTCTCTCTCCATGTGGACTTTGCCGGCTAGCAGAGGAAAGGAGAGTTTCTAATGTCCGGATGGTGGAACCAGTTCCGCGACCAGTGATACTCTGATGCCTTTTTCTAAAAGTTGGGCTTACAAGGCTGTAATAGACTGCCAGAGAAAGAAAAAAACGCAGAGGAAAAGATTGGAATACCTGGAGTTTTCTAGATCACTCGTGAAACCGAGAGGAATTTCAGAAAAGACTCCAGAAGTGCTCAGACCTAGCCACTTTCAATTTTTTCCGCTTCAGAGTCTATCCGAGTTCGACGAGACACACGGGGAACGGAGAGCCTTCTGACAGTGGAATGGGAAGGAATCCAGACTGGTACGCCGTTTTGTGTTCTACTTTAGGTGGCATCCAATCCAATTTTCCGTTTTCAGGAGACCATCCAGACACCGATGTCAAGGGTTTCCTCGTGGAATATCGCGCAGAAAAGGACAAACATTGGATGGTACACTCCGGCATCATCCCCTACAAGGGACCCAATCACCAGTATCGAGTGCAGGTACGACCGAGTTATAAGAGTAATGCAACAGTTCATCTACAAAGTTTTTTTCCATTTTGGCCTTATATTTCTTGAGAGAGCGGAGTTTTCACATATCGTCGCCTCCTAAGATATAGTTTATTGAATGGGTGGGGCCTCTGTGGTGGATCGCCTTTCGCGATCGAAACAACCGATGGTGTTGCAAATGATAGCGTCTCCATTCACTAGACTAGGTTTGGCGAACGGACTGTATATATCACACATTTACCTTTTTGAAAGATGATTTTTTCTTGAACCTCAACGCTTAGTATTTCAGATACCAAAACTACCCACCGGAGTGGCGTACTTTGTTCGTATCAAAGTACTCGGTGCTCACAATGATATCCTGGTGGAGACAGCTGAGATCCGAGCCAGAAACGAAATCGTCTCGATCAAGTGTGAAAATGGTGAGTTTCAGGGAAAAACTGATTACTCTCATGAGTAAAGTGCACATCTAGAGGAGATTTCGAGGTGCGAATCGAAGTGGAGTTAGTGCACAGCGGGCACTTCTCGTCCGTTTTGTTGATTTTCTTCCTCCCGATTTTTCGCCTCCTCGTTTGAGAGCTTAACAAATACCTCTGCCTTTGCATTGTTCCAGAAGAAACTACAGCCTCTCGCAAAGACAATGTGCCCAAACGCTTGAAAGTTGTAGTATAATCCGATTGGTAAAAGCAGGGTTCACGATAGAAAATGGTTTTTGTGCTATCCTAACGAGAAGGTTGATCTGGCCACCATGAAACTGAAACTAATTGGAAAGGCGGAGAAAAACGCTCAGCAACAAGTTGTGGCTGGGTCTCGCCCGCCCCATTCAACGAGATTTCTGAAAAAAAAAACTTGTTTTGCCGTTATTTGTTTTGCTCTTAAAGTAGTTGCTGAACACATTAGGAGACCACTACTTACTTTTACAGCAAAATAAATAACTAAAAAACAAACATTTATGGAAATTTCGTTAGTTCGGGGGGGGGGGGTGGACACCCACAAATTAGTCGTTCAAACTTGTTCTTGTGCATTTTTTCCACTAACTTTGCACTTACTATCACTTTACTGATGACCAGACCTGCATTCCTATGAAGATACCTCAACAAACGTTTTCATCACAAACCCTGCCTTTAATGAGGAGCGCTTTTTGCATAACAATAGGAGTTTACTTGCCGGTGCAGTAAACCCCAGTGATAAATAGCATAAATATGTCTGCTTTCATTGAATTTAAGGACCTAAGAATCAAACTCAAACGAACGTACACTCCTTCGTGGCAGAGCGATATACTGTCTCAGGCGACATTGAGATTTATTATGTTATTCTACTTGTTGAGAATGTTTGCAATTCTCTCTTAAATATGTTACCGTCTTATTAAGGTTATTTCTAATTACTCTGCTTGTGAAAGTCCTCAGCAATAAAAAGAAACTCTGGATATCTTGGACGGAAAAATATAGTTCGATAAATTCGCAAAACTTTGCCTATTATTGACATAGGGCCGCCTGCCGCTATCCATAGCGACGGGGGATAGGCTCTGAGATGTAGTATGCGTACCTAAGGCCCAATTTACGCTACGTAAGGGGTCGTTTATACTTCTGCCGCCGAGCGGCGCGGCGAAGTGCGATCCTACGGTATTGATCAAGCGGCGCCGCACGATCGATATTATGGAAATGCACTTCGCCGCGCCGCTCGGCGGCGGAAGTATAAACGACCCCTGACGGCGGCAGATGGCGTCAGCCGGCGTCATTTGACACTTGCTGGGGGTTACACCCCAGGCGAAGCAACCAAGCGATTGCCGCCTGCGGGACAAAGCCGCTTAGATTTTGTCAAATAGGATGATCTCAGAGAATAGCTGGATTTGGAAAATCACATATATATATATATATATATATATATATATATATATATATATATATATATATATATATATATATATATATATATATATATATATATATATATATATATATATATATATATATATATATATATATATATATATATATATATATATATATATATATATATATATATATATATATATATATATATATATATATCCTAAAGATTTTGACATATACACGGGTTCGAGATCGATAATCCTAATGGTCTGAGGAAGAAACTGAAATTACCTAAAGGTGTGTTATGAATATTACGGTAGTAATCTAAGTTTCGATTTCTGAAAAACGGAATTAGGGAGAAATCATATGAGTGGGCGGCGTTGAAAGCAGGGCTTACGATAAGATTGATGCATATACGGATTTTCTAAAAAAGAAGCTGACTTAATCGGTTGGCTTTCGCCTGACGCGGTCATTCCGCATCTTCACCGAAGTGTGCCGTCCTAGTAGTCAGCCGTGCCCATTTTTCACGGTCTTCAGCCACAATTTGAACCCATTTCATCCAGCTGTCACTATTCGATTTCGTACGAAACGAAACATTGCGCCTGAACTGTCTTTCGATGCAGAGTGACTTCAAATCCTCTTAAACCACATCCGTCCAGAACTTCCGCCTACGCCTAGGTGGCAGTGGCAGTTTCCAGACAGGATTTGGAAGCATTCTTAAAGCGTGTTGCACGAGACGATCCGGAGTTTTTCTTAGTGTATGCCCGAGCATTCGAAGTCGACTTTCCATTGCTGCTTGAGATGGCGTTAGGAGATGCTGGCACCTCCCTCGTGTCAAGCGTTGATGTACTGTGTCGATTTCCTTGTAAAGGTCTTCGTTATGGCATACACGCGGCCAGAAATATCCAAGCAAACGCCTAAAAAGCTTCCTTTCCGTGCAATCCAACCTTTCCATCTGCGTCTTCGGTGCTGCCCACGTCTCCGATCCGTACATCATGATAGGGCGAATAGCGGATAGGTAGACGCGCAACTTGACTTCCTTCGTGATGGTGGTAGACCACAAACACTTGGTTAGAGAATTAAATGCAGACGTAGCTTTCGCACATCGTTGTCGAATATCCGCTGCATAACTACCATCCTTCTTCAGCAAACAGCCCAAATAACAGAAATCGTCCACCAGTTCGATACGTTGTCCGTCCACACAAACTCCCGTTGAAGGCCTTTGAGAGACCCACATCTGCTTGCATTTGTCGGGACGAAGACGAAGTCCATAGGCTGCGGCATACTTCGAAACGAGGTTCACAATCCTTTGCAGTTTTGCGTTGTTTTCAGCGAATAACACGATGTCGTCGGCGTACTCCAGGTCGACAAGGGAGCGTCCTGATGGTGTTAGGATCACATCCGCAGGAAACTGTTCTGCAACTCTACGCATGATGTCATCAACGGCGAAGTTGAAAAGAAAAGGTCCTGCAACGGCTCCTTGCCTTACTCCTGTTTTCACCTCGAAAGCTGACGTAAATCCGACAGGTGTACGAACTGCTGCTGTTGTTCCTTTGTTCATGTCCTCGATTAACCGAACATACTTTTCCGGGACTCCATCCGCTCGCAGAGCATTGAGCAATCGATCACGATGAGAAGAGCCGAACGCGGCTTCAAAGTCCAAAAAAGCAAGCTGTAATGGCTTCGAATACCGCAGCCACGATTCAATTACTCTTCTCACGACGAACACTTGGTCGATGGTCGATCTTCCAGGTCGAAAACCGGCTTGCTCATCTCTGGTCGTTTCCTTACGATGTTTCATGAGTCGCTCGAGAATGATACTTTCTAAAACCTTGTACATGACACGAAGTAGAGAAATTCCTCTGTAGTTCTTAGGATCCGTGACGGATAGCTTTTTGTGAAGAGGTACGATGATCGCATGTCTCCACGAATCGGGTATCTTTTCGCTCATCCATATAGCACGGATGGTGGTGGTCATTTCACGAATCCCAGTCGGTGGAAGAGCTTTCAACATTTCAGCAGTGATGTTGTCATCTCCACCTGCCTTTCCATTCTTCATTGTCCGGACACAATCCAAAACTTCAGACTCAGTCGGCGGTTCCTCACTGACATCGTAATGTGCTCTGAACATGCGGGAGCTCAGGTACTGATGGCGCTGGACGATTCAGTAGTGAACTGAAGTAATCCTTCCATATTGGCAGCGTCGCATCACCAACTGCAACTCCATTGGTAGTGTTCAAGACAGGAGAACATCTCTTCATCTTCCCGCTATACTGTCGCAGCAACGTGTAGGCTTTCCTCGGATTCTTCTCCTCCCAAGCTTTCTCGAACTCCTTAGCTCTACACGTCCGCTCTCGTTCGCGGTCACTTTGAAGCTACCGACCAACTTCCTCCTCAGACGCTTCCCCTCCACGAAGTTTCCTGCATTTCGGAGAGCACATACTCTGTTGTAGGTAGATGTTGTTTCTTCTGAGACGTAGGCGAACTTCTTCTTAGGCTGTACAACCGGGAGTGCCTTTTTCGAAGCGGCCTGGATGCACTTGACAAAAGAATCCGCGTCGCAAAGTTTTTTCTTAGTCCGTACTCCGATGTGAATAGAAACGCGTCGTCAAAAATTCCTTCTGCACTCTTCATCTCTGAGACTTGTCATGTCAATCCTCTGGAGAGGCTGAGCCCCTCGCTTCCTCTTATGAATCCTCGCAGTGAAGTTCATCAGAACAGGACGGTGATCCGAATCGAATGCGACATCCCACACAGCTCTAGATCTTCGAATGTCCGATACTGGAATATTCCTCGTCAGAACATAGTCGAGCTGTAGTTTCGAAGTTGTCTTCTTCCGCTTCCGCTGCTCTTTCAGAGATAGCTGGGTTGGTCCCTGCCACGTAAGCTGATGGCAGCGATGATTCCTCTTGAATGTAGATGCAATAATCAGACCACTGCGTTCACAAAAGTCGACAAGGCGATAGCCATTGTCCGATGTTTGCTCCACTGGGTAGAATAATTTACCGAGTGCTTCGGGTTCCTGATCAAGTCCCATCTCCGCATTTGCGTAAATCCCCACGACAACAGCATGTAGACAAGGTATCCTGGCCAGCAACGTATTTAGTTCCTCATAAAACGCATCCTTCGAATTGTCTTCGGCGGTTTCAGTGGGCGCATGAGCACTCACTATCCACAGATTGAATCCTCTGTGATCCTGCAGTCGTACGAATGCATTCCGGCACGACGTTGAGCCGAACTCCTTGACCATACCATTGAAATCCTTCCTTACAGCTATTGCACAGCCTCCAACTCTCCTATCGTCAGCGTTACCGCAGTAGATGATGTACTCTCCGACGCTGATGACGGGTCTATCCTTGAGGCGGGTTTCCTGCAAAGCAGCAAACGGTGCATGGAAATAGCTCAGAAGTCTGGATAGCGCAGTTTTTTGGATATCACTCGACAGCGATCGACAGTTCAGGGTGGCGGAACTGTGGCTTGTGACCAAAGACTCCATGAACTCCCTAGGTACGGATCCTAAGGTGTTATGGACCAGAGGCCTTGGTGTGCCGGACGGCGACACCTTTATGCAATGTGCAGGATACTTCCGCGATATAGTTGTGCACGCTATATCGCTCGAACGTTCCCTGTGTACACTCAAACGTCTGCTGGGTCCAGTAGAAGCAGGGGCACCAACGAGCAGGTACCAACAGACTTGTATACACCCCCCCCCCTACTAACTATAAGAGGGTTAATGATGAGAGCATTAAATACATATGCGAAAACGAACTATATAGTGTCTCTTGGGCATATTATGCATAGTAAAACTGCACAATATCTTGCTCCGAGCTGTTGGTTCCAAGAAGTAATAAGCATTTTCAAGCTTTGCGAAGAGGTAAGGGTACCAATCATTATGCACTGAGGGTGTTTTCAAAAACATTTCTCGGGTTTGGCTCGAAATTCGCATGTGCTAAAAAGGGTCAAAACGAATATGGGGTCTGTTTCGCCCGCTGGGGAACCTACGCCTTGGAAATCGGAAGACCCATGTGCTATCACGATATACGTCTATCACACCTGAAAAAAAGAAGCCTACCCTACATACCTGCTCGGGGTCGCGGAATTTTCGACGGTGCGGTGTCCACACGAAATCAGAGCGTTCACTCGGTACACCTATGTTATAGCATATGGCAGCGAGTTTGCACCAATCTTTAGTAGAGAACGCAAGGTATCACTAAGATCCATGCCGACTGTACACAAGCTTCATATCGTCGGCATCTGAGATGTCCTCTTGATAGAGTTCGAACTCCTATAGATCGAACTGATAAATAACTTGCAATGCATATGAAAAGTATTCTCTTCATAACTACTTTCATATTCTAACATTAAATATATTTGTATTCATCACCCCGAATGACGCCTGCAAAAAAAATTGAGCAAAGTCTGAGACTTTGACCAAACTACCGTCCACCCATCGCAATAACTACCAGTTTTAATTGTTTTTTTGCACTTTTCACAATCAAGTTTTTCGTTCTATTTCTTCGGAAAATGATTGATTGATTGACTGCGTACATATTGCTCATGTCCTCGTTTGACTGCAATTCCTTTCTGATAAAAGAGATATGGGTCACATTTTCACAATATCCCGAAATATCTTAAAGATTTTCTCCTCCAACCGATTTTTGCTTCATCGTTTTCAACGATTTCACTTTTACGATTACTATCATTACACGATTACTACCAGGTTGTCCAATAATTCTTGTCCGAAAATTTCACCATTTTTAATTTTTTTTACTTTATTGAAAAACAAGTCTAATCAACAATATAATCACCACAGTTATCCACAACAGTGACCCATCGATTGGGCAGGTCGCCGATGCCCTTCGCCCAGAACTCCGGGGGCTGCGACTTGAAGAAGTCCGCGATGTCGGATTTGAGGTTGTCGTAGTTGGTGAAATTTCTTCCGGCTAAATGGTGCTTCAGCGAGCGGAACAAGTGGTAGTCGGAGGGGGCGAGGTCCGGGGAATACGGCGGATGGGCAACCGTCTCCCAGCCGAGCGTCGCCAACTTCTGCTGGGTCTCCTTCGCCACGTGGGGGCGCGCGTTGTCGTGCAGCAGGTGGACCGAGGCCCGTCGGGGACGCTTTTCTCGGATGGCGGCGGCTAGTTTCTCGAGCTGATCGGGGTCGATGGAGGCGGTGACCGTCCTGCTTTGCGGGAGCAGCTCGAAGTACAGTATGCCCTTGGTGTCCCACCAGCAGCAGAGCATGATCTTCAGCGGGTGCAGGTCGGCTTTCGGCGTCGTCGGTGGCTCTTCTCCGCGCGGGATCCAGACGGCACGGCGGGCGACGTTGTCGTAAAGGACCCAGCTCTCATCCCCTGTGACCAGGTCCTCGAGAAACTCCTTGCGATGCGGACGAAGGAGGAGGGACTGGCAGACGGCCACGCGGCTCTGCTTGTTGGCGTCCGTCAGACGGTGGGGGATCCAACGGGCCAGAACTTTGTGGTAGCCGAGTAAGTTGAGTCGATTGTGGATGGTGGACTTGCTGCAGCCGAGCGTCGTCGCCAGTTCACGGGTGGTGGCTTCCGGCTTCTCCTTGATACAGCGACGGACTTCGTCATCATCCACCGTAGAAGGAATCCCGCTGTGCTCCCTGTCCTCGAGGCTCGTGTCGCCGCTCTCGAAACGATTGAACCAGCGGCTGACTGTGCGTTGGGACACTGGGTCCTCCTTGCACGCTCTGCAGATGTTGGCGACCGCGGTGCCCTTGTCGTTGCCCAGCAGCCACTCGTAGTACACGAACGTACGAATTCGACCTAGGTCCATTTTAGCTTGTACTGGTGACTAGACGCGGCGACTGCGCCTTAAAAACTCCTAGCGTAGAACTTTGGAGAACCTTCTAGAAGGGTCTTACACTTGCCTGATCTTATAACACTTCTAAGAAAAATTATAGAACTTTGAAAATTTTCGGACAGGAATTATTGGACGGCCTGGTATCACTCCTAAGGGAAGGTTGGGCGAAAATCGCTCTCGTGGTCTGTGTACATTCATTTGACGACGTTTCAAGTGCTTTATGTTTTTTGGTTTTGATCTTGTTCACTATGAATTCCGCTCTCAAGTTCCATGTGAAAGTGTTGTGATGTACTTAAGGAGTGTAGAAGCACGACGAGAAACGATGAAAATGATCAACGAGAAGCCTAAAAAAAAGTCTAGAAGAGTGTTCCTGCCCGCCTCTCGTTGATGGTACGTTCCTTCGGGAGCAGCTGTCCGTGGATTCCCTGAAATCGTTCGAAATCTCGTCAGTAAAAGAGATATAAGAAGAAGCGAAATCGGTGGTTTTACAGCGTTTGTGGCCGTTTTTCCGACTTTTTCATCAAGAACAGCCAGTAAATAAGTTTTTTTTTCTTTCAAGAAGAACTCAAGAGTGAAGCTCATCGCAAACAATGGCTTCAGAGCTTGAAGTTGCCTTTTTTAAAAATTTCGCCTCCTGAGCAGTTAACCTCAGTTGAACTAACGGACTCGAACTTGTTGTAAAAAAAGACTTAAAAAAAAGACGTTACTGTAAAGTAGCACATTATCAAAAACCATAAGCTTCTGAAACATATTTAGGCGGTGTTTCAGAACCGCCAGCCTATAAATGTCAGTTACCCTGCTAGATTTGATTCGCGATTTGCGGGTGAAAAGTCCCCTTTCAAAGATAGAGAATGAATGATGAATCGAAGCGATAATTGCCGCATCGAATCAATGCTCGATCATTTGAAGTGATATATGCGCAGCGTCGCAGGGGTTAAGGGACTCGAATGAGTATTGTGAAATTAGAAAATGAGGATTTCAGATGATCTGACAGCACCTCGTCATCTGGAAGTCAGCCACGAAGGTCAGTACTCGCTTGCCATCAAATGGGATGCTCCCGAATGCGGTTCCATTGGAGAATATCAGGTGGAGCTCATCGGAGAGGAATCGCCTTTTGATGTACATCGGCACACTGTCACTCAACCACACGTCTCTGTCACCAACCTCCTGCCGGCTACCAACTACAATGTCAAGTTCGTCTCTTGACAACTGCTCGGGGCCATGGGACTTCTCCTATTGATATTTTTTTACAGAATACGGGCTGTGGATCGCCAGCGCAGAGTTGGTCCGTGGAATACCGAGCTCATGCAGGCAAAAACGCAGGGAGAACGTAGGTTTTCATCGTGCAGTTCCGCTGTTTTCAAGGAGACTTCTAGATATCCTATTCAGGTGTCCCCGTATCGGAAGCGATTCGCCTTGTCTACCGAACCGATTCTGAGCTCCATCTCTCCTGGGATCCGCTCGATGACCCACGAATTCAGCACTATGAGGTGGGCGATCTTGTGAAGTACTTCAATCTCATTTGCCAGCAATCTTGAAAATTCTGCCATTCAGGTGACGGCCGTCGAACTGCTTCCGGAATCTCGACGAGTCGAGCGAGCACGAGTTCCACCCTATGTAACCAGCCACACCTTGGCTGGACTCTTACCAGGCACCAAGTACCTCATCGGGGTCATCGCTTTCGTCGATCATGAGCCAAAACAGGTTCGGTTATTTTGACTTCTTGTAATAATTTTAGGATTCTCGAGCACTTTGTTTCTTGGTTTTTTTTTTCAAACCCGCATTGTATGATGGAACCACACGAGCCACACTACGAACGGGAAACAATAATCTGCAATATTATTGAAACCCAACGAATTGAAATCACATTTGGAACTGATGCAGTCCTTCAGGTGTTCCACCTAGATGGAGAAACCGCCGAGGAGGCTCCAGAGAGATGGAAGGAGACGCCGCAAGTGGTCGATGATGGCGATGGAGAGTTCGCAGTGCATTGGCAACGACCGAAAACTGCGAAACCAGTCAGTAATTTCGTAATCGAATATCGTCTTCCAAACGAGACTTTCTGGAGAAGCATGCGAGAGACTGAGGTAAGTTGACTAACATACTAGCTCAGTTAAGGTTAACAGTTTAAGGAGGTATACCACTTCTCTTGTAGGATTTCGATGATGAGTCGGAGTCCTATAGTGTGCTTCTCCCTGTCATCGAGGGCATGTCCGTCTTGAATGTTCGCATAGTGGCCGTTGCTGCGGACAAGCAAGTGGCCGCTAGAATGGAAGAGGTCACTGCGGGTGAGGCTGCTGCAAACGCATGCGTCGGCTCGAGTGGAATACCAGATGAGGTTTAGGTTTCGATTATGGTCTCTCGGTACCCACTGCACAAATGAGAAGCTTTTCAGGTCACTGTCGCTTTGTCACAGCCTACCGTCTTGCGATTCAGTTGGAACAAGCCGAACTGCGACGAGAGTGTCGCGCCCATTGATGGTTATGAATATATGGTGAGCGTCAAGAATCAACCTCCTTACTAAAAATGTAACGCTTGACAGCAGAGTTTTTATACCTATCATATTCGGTTCAGATCCACGAAACGGACCAGCAGGCGCCTCATAGCGGTGCGTCGTATATTGGTGGCACTTCAGTGGCCATCCCAGATCTGCGACCCTTAACCAGGTACTCATTCCGTGTCCGCTCGAGGAATGCCAACGGACATTCACCGTGGAGTGAGGTTGTCCATGTGACTACCACGGCTGAAGGATCGCTGAATGGTTCGTTTCCTTAGCCAGGCCCATCTCAATGGCAACTGCTGCTGTGGCCTATTAACCGCTCTAACATCTGAAATTTCTAGTTTTATACTAATCATAATCACAGATTTGAGTCCCCTAACCATCACTAACATCCGAGTGTTGCAACGTGGAAAGCGACAACAGAAGCACTCGATAACAGGTAACGCGTTCTCGTCGATTCTGATGCACGTAGCCATTGAGATTCATCTTCGCACCTAAGCTAGTCTTCGTGAGACTTCGATTCGGAGGCATGCAGACACTATAACAAGTGAGATAGATGACAGACAGAAAGTACTGTGTCAGAGATATTGAACCGCTGCTGTGAGTGTATAAAATGGAATGGTCACTCCTCTCTTGCATCGGGTACATCTGACGCAGCATTCCCGTTGGCTTATCCAACTGTCTGCCAGTCTTGTTTCCTCGGTCGGTCAAAAGGAGTGTGCGCGCTTTTGTATTCATCAGCGTCGCTTAGACCTCACGAAACCTTCCACATTTTTTGAAGTCGTGTATAAAACGGGCCAGGATGTAAAGGAACTCACCGCTCTTTTCCACGTTCTGTTGCGGGTGGTCCTTCTATGGATGCTCTTCTGCTTTTGTGCTGTTGCCTGGTTCTACCGAAAATCCCAAGTGCTTCTCCTTCTCAGAATTCCAACTACGTCTGGCCCTCCACTTTGGTGAGCGCCGCTGGGTCGTCCATATTATACGCCCACGCTCCGCCATAGTAGTTTCATCCTCTGATTGTGTTAACAATCGCACAAATTCGGTCGACCGCCGCTCCTCTCGCTCCCTTGGGGGTGGTGCTAGATCATTCGAGCTGTGACTGATCAAGACGTGGACCGTATCGTTTTTGTGGAAGACCCCCCTATCGGATAAGCGGCTCCTTAATGCAGCATTCGCAGGACGTGCTCCTGCGAAGAAATTGCTGCTGGATGGAGCACTTGTCCTTGCGATGGGGTCTTTCAATACGAGTGGCTAGTTGAATTGGATGTGTTTCTACCGCGTACTGAATGCGGAGGCTGTGCGAGTTTGTGAGCAGAGCGACCCACTGTCTCAGACAAACCATCGCTCCGATCGGGACCGGCTTCTCTGATTTATGACGTCATCCCCCGTACAGCGGCTGAGGAGCGATGTGGCACCGCGGTCCTTATCCGGTTCGAAAAGCAGCCTCGGCCGCTGTCCGGTCGCTCTCAGGGCGACAGCAGTGCCATCGTCATAGATAGAAAGAAACAGTATTGGTTGTTCTTTGAGTGATAACGTGTGGAACACGTCACTCAAATGAACAACCAATCTTGCGGGTATACAAGGCGGCTCGTCTCGTGTAGACGGGCAGTTAGTCTTTCGAGGCCACTCTTGAAAGGCGACTTCGGGTCACTCTCAGGAGGGCGATTTTTGGCGGCCGAGGGATCCTTCATGACCCGCGGTGAGGAAGGCTTTCTCATTAAAGTGGACTACCTCAATTCAATCATTTGTTTTTCTTACCGTACATGTGAAGCTACTACCTATTCACATAGATTCTGTATGTTTCTTTATTGCAAAAAAAAACGATTGATTGATTGCGGACCATGACGGGATGGTGCCTGTGACAGGATTAACTTCCCTGCCCGCAGGCTGTAACAAGTACCTTATCCTCCTAAGAGGCTCTACCATTGAGAAAAGGCGGAAATAAAGAAAAATTAACAAAAATTACGAAAATCGCCGGGAGGGCGACCGCAGTCCCGCTCGAAGCGATAATCGGTCGCATTGTCGAGCGATATGCGGTCGCACTGTCGCCTGGGCAGATGGCTGTTACTCGCTCGGAGCGGACAGCGTCGCTCAAGTCGCTCTTCGGTCCCGCTTCGAGCGATAGGTTGTCTGAGGTGAAGTAGAAGGGTATGAATGGCTCTCAAGGAGCATTCATAAGGCATTTCGGAGGAAGAAAAGAATCGGTGAGGGGAAATCGGTCGTGCGAAATTGTGCGTAGTCGTCAGCATGATAGTGAACTGATAGAGAGGTGAGTACAGAGAGTTAGCTGGAGATGATGTTGATTTTCATTCCTCCAAATTGCTCTCCAAGAAGAAAGCGTTGTATCGGTTGAGAAGAATGACCTCTGCCCCTGCCCGCACGCCACATGAAAAATGGGTCCTGCACAGGTCCTAAATGATGTCCCGGACACTTGGTGGAACGATAAAAGCATTTTTACCGGGTAGTTGGCAGTCTTACTTCTGTCCTAATCGACGATCAAATCACGAACGGGTGTGTGCCTCTGCCTATCATTTGCCCGTCACTCTGTCTGCATTGTGGTTGTATTTCTCTCAATAAGGGTATGAAAGACATCTATGCCAGCAAAGTTGAGAACTTCATGGTTATGTGCCTTATAATGCGAGAACTGGTGTATTACGGATCAACTCCGTTCTAGACAAAGCTAACTATCTGCAAGTTCGTGTCGTGTTGTCCCCCCCGGACGTCTATCTAGTCTGGACGCCACTTCCACACCATACTAACAAAGTTGATACTTTCAAGTACGTGTCTGCGTTCCATTTCACTTCTCTGCTCAATCGATTTGGGACAACTAACAGCACCGTTCAGCATTGCAGAGTCGCATTCAAGGAAAGGACAAACACCCGCTGGACCCGTGTGTACGGTTGTCCTCAGGATTTCCGCTGTCCTGCCGGATTGGCTGACCAAAATGACTTCTGCTATCGCATGCCACGCCTCCTTTTCGATGTTCATTACATCAGCAGAGTAACGAAATCAGTCTAACTGCTTCCCGAATACTAACATTTTGTGTCCGTTTTTCAGGTTTCCTACAATCTTACCGACGGCAAGATTTTTGACACTGGGAGCACAATTCATTTCTCGCTTCTGCACCTAGGTACAGTCCGTTCGTTTTGGGTAATTGCCTAGAGATGGCTGAGGGCACGTATTGTAGAATTTGACCAACTCAAGAGTTACACGTAGATATCTCAATCGCCGTTGATGCATCTACAGTAGAGAAGAGCTCTCTCGAATAATGTAATAACTAGGCAAGTACTATTCCACGATACTGCGATTCGCAACGAAATATAATCCAGTAGATCTCAGAAACAGCTAACAACCTAGATTAGGAAAATTCTTCACAATAAACTTTGAGGCACAGAACACCCAGAAAATTATTCTTCAGCTTTTATGCTGATCTTGAAGAGAGTCACTCGCTGATCACTGTGGTATCTCTAAAATCGTCCAAGACCCCATATGAACAGAGGTATGGTCCCTCAAAGATGCGCATAATTTGAGGGTGAATAAATGGTGGACGAGTTGTCCCAGGCCTGTATCTCTTTTCATTAGCAATCGTTGAGCGAGAGCGAGCCAGGATAAGGAGACAGTCCGGCCTTGGGCTGAAGAACACGACTTGTTGAGAATTCATCCATCCATCTAGCCGCTATCGAGTTCGGAAATCTGGTAAGGGGTGTGGCCCGTGGTGTGAGCGGAGGAGGTCGGGCCCGTGGTGGTCGCTTATATCTCGCTTATTTTGAAAGATATGAGATCTCGCACTTGGCACGTATTTTACAAGAGCGGTCTACTACACAATCAAATAAAAATCACAAAATTCATGTCTGAGGGTGTACTGTGCCTTTAAAGATGCCTACATTTTGAGGGCGAAAAATTGGTGGACGTGTTGTCTCAGGCCAGAATTTCTCTTCATTTTCAATCGTTGCGCGAGAGCGTGCCAGGATAAGGAGACAGTCCAGCAGTGGACTGGAGAACGACGACTAGTTGAGAATTCACCCATCCATATAGCCGCTATCGAGTTCGGAAATCTGGTAGGGGGTGTGGCCCGTGGTGGTGAGCGAAAGAGGTCGGGCCTGTGGTGGTCTCTTTTATCTCGCCTATTTCAAGGAATTGAGATCTCGCACTTGGCACGTGTTATATAGGAGGGGTTTACTACACAATCAAATAAAAATCTCAAAATTCGTGTCTGAGGGTGTACTGTGCCTTTAATGGAAGCCCGAAAAAGTGATCTTGAATTTCTCCTTTAAATGCGCTTTCTTACCAAAGACGGCAGGAATAATTTTGAATTGAGGATTATTTTCTTCTCTGGCCATTATCAATGTATTTAGATTATATTTCGTTCTTAGTCACTTCTTGCGACTGACCAATAAATATTTATTGTTATTATTGATATACACATGTTTTGTTGCAAACGACCGAGTCGTCCAATAATAGGTAAAGCCCAGCTCGCTCGGATTAGTCCGGGCGGAGCAAGCTGCGGAGCGGTCGGTCATGACAGAATATAAAAGTGATAAGGAGATTTTGACATGATAAGCCCGATTAGCCTTACTTCGACCGGCTCGAAATGAGGGAGCTGGACTATATACCTATATTTACTTCCATTGTTAGAAAAATCGTGGGATCGGCGGAGTACGAGCAAGATCGTGTAATCACCTCCTCTCCATCAAAATTTGTGAGGACTCAGAAAACAAAACTGAGCTGTAGTAACCATGAAGTCTATCTTCAACTTCAAACAAAGAGATAACAATCGCTTTTTCACTTTTGCTCTCAAAGAATATTTGCGAAATGTGTTTTTTGCAAGAGTAGGGAATTGTTATCGATCCTAGCTTGACAATGTTCTGTAAAAGGATGACTACGCCTTATTGCGACAGAGCTAGACAGTTCAACAGGTAGCAGATCTCAATGACATTGGCAAGCAGTGATATCGAAAGTAGTTTGCATGGCTTTGTGCTTCATAATATCTGACCAACTAACCATCAATCTAACCAACCCATCTAACCGAACCTTTTGTGCAGATTCTCGACTCCGGTGCCAACACCGCAGCACAGGTAGCCTCAATATTTTAGCCGGAGTCGAGCAGCCATCTCGTCTCCATGTGAGCATTACCCAACCGCGTATCGAACAGCAGGGACCCCGCAACGTCGTCTACTGGTCAACTTCTGGCGATACCTCGCAACTGCTGGGATACCAGGTACGAACACTAGCTTCTATTAGCCCACTATTTGCAGCTCACTATCCGTCCAAACCTGGGGCAAACTTATCGTTATATTGTATTCCACAGTAGCAAAGACTTGACCTTTGCCTGTTCATGTCAGTTCCTACAATTAGACGAACATTTCCAGATGTTTTCCCATTGCAGGTGGATATTCGAAGAGATGGCGATCGCGAGTGGACCGAACACGGTGGTGTGGTCCGCTCCGAGCCGACGCAGTCACACTTCCGTCAATCTCTCGGCGCCGTGGCAGTAGCCACTCATTACCTAAGAGTTAGAGCTATCGACACCAGTGGCAACACAGTGGCTACATCGCCAAGCACAAGCTTCTCAGTCTCCTGTCAGAGTAAGAATGTTACAAGTCTTGACTTTGTCGGAATCTGTGAGAAGGAAACCTATTTACCTATCTGTTAAGCTCCGATATCTCCTGATAATGTGCGCTTGGATAGAGTGTCTGAAGATAGAGTGCGAATCTCGTGGAGTTTTCCCACCGAGGATCCAACTTGTCAGACCTTCTTCTTCATTTCTGGTTTCCAGGTGCCTACATTGCCAATTTGAAGACCTTTTGCGAAAGCAAAATACTGAAGACTACTGTATTCCAGAATGGAGTGCCGGTGAATCATCGCGTACCAGGAAATGAGCGCAGCTTTGACATCAACGCTCCAGCTAGGGGTGATTGGCGCATTGAGGTGAGAAAGTGTGAGATTTTTCGCCTGATTATCCTATGTGACGCTATTTCCAGGTTCGAGCTGTGAACTCTGCCGGTTCAGGACCAGCATCTCATCAAGCAATCTTCACAAGTGCACAGCAATGTGGGTTGTATGAAACTTTCAAGAGATTTTAATAGTTAATCCTGTATGTTATTTGAAAGATTTATTTGTGTTATGCAATTGGTATCGCGCGATTCTAGAGTCAGACATCCTAGAAGACAAGATTCACAAAAAAATCGCCTCCTGAATTTCTACCAGAAGCCAAAGTTCTTTTTCTGCTAACAGAATACACAGTGAAGAAACTGCAAAACGAATACTCGAAGAGATTAATCCAGATCTACATATCTGAATATCCTGTGGTGGATCTTCAGACAAACAATAAAAAACCACCTAAGTATCATCTAGAAGTTTTCCCTTTTCGACTTCTGCGAAGACTTTTCAGAATGATTTATAATGAACAAGCGCTATTCAAAATGCAATAGACGCAATGGCGGCCTGGTCTCATGAATGGAACTCACCGTTATCAAAAGAAAAAACGAAAACACTGCTACTGGATTCTTCAAGTAACTGTCATACCTATATTGTCGAAGAAACTGAGATTGAGAATGTCGAGTAGATCACTGGCCTGGGATTTATCCTCACAAGGGAACCACTATAAGTCATAGTAACCATTCCAAATGAAACGTACTTTTATAGAACCTTTTTCGAATGAAAAGTCCGAATATGTCCACCACAGCTGCCTAGACCCACTCTGAAAGAAGTTATCAGCGTTTTTGACCGCTGCACGGTAAGGGAATTTTTTGGGTGTTTTACATTTTTTTCCGGATTTTGCTAAAAACGTATTTAGAGGTAATCTGGGGCACCGAACACGAATCTGGGGTTCGCTTGTCGAAATTTTAAAGTTTACTGTAGGTTACGGTAGGTAACATGCCATTAAAGGCTGTGGTCACGATGAAAAACGTTATAGAAAAAACTACAAAAATCAGCTTAGATCAAAAACAGCTGAAAAACTATGAAGGTAGAGCGGTGAAAAACGGGCTAGAATTAGAGTTTCTAGGGCCCAAAGAAGCTGTTTCGTGCACACGTGCACAGCGATGACGAAAAAGATCGCCGTCTCATGCCGAGCAGTCAAAAATCATCGACATTCAGAGGACGAAATAATTGCAAATTTAACGAATAAAAACAGTTGAACAATGAAAGCATCACTTCAGTCAATGTTTTTGACTAGATGTGTACATAAATCCAAAGCTTCATTGATTGAAATTCAATTTCAAGCCAGCTGATGTTCTTGATATAAGAGGTCACCGATGCCGATGATGTGGAGTGGGCTCGTCCACCATCAAAAGACAAGAAAGTTCAGGTTTCAAATTTGGCCCAAGGCAGTGGTTTTTTCGCGATTTTTTCTTATAGGTCCTATTACTCGAGACCCAAAAAAGGGTTTAGAGAGAAAAAGACGACAAGCATATTCGATCGCGACCACTGCCTACCCACCGTAATCTAGCGTAAACTGTGAAAAATCGATAAATTGACATCAGATTCGTGTTGAACACTCCAAATAACCCCCAGACGA
This sequence comes from Aplectana chamaeleonis, assembly GCA_029168955.1. Classification (NCBI taxonomy): domain Eukaryota; kingdom Metazoa; phylum Nematoda; class Chromadorea; order Rhabditida; family Cosmocercidae; genus Aplectana; species Aplectana chamaeleonis. Next base: position 106,581 of record JAPDOI010000951.1, on the reverse strand, counting down.
ACGATTTGAGCCACATCTGTCGCCACATTTCGGAAATCGTCAAAAGTCGATTTTGCCGTCAATTTTTTTCTGCCGGTGGAAAGCTTTGAAAAAGTTAAGTAGAAAACTTGGAAAAAACGACAAATGGACCTCAGATTCGTGATCAGCACCCCAAATAACCTCCAGGGCAAATTTTAGTCAAATCTGGAATATTTTTCTGAATCGCTTCGAGAGCCCTCTAATTGGTATAAATAAACGCCCAACCGAAAATCCGTGCAAGTCCAAGTCGCTGTCAGTCTGCGCAAAGTTTGGAAAATTTTCCGTCACACAAACTTAGCCTAGTACGGTAGTTTTGGGCGCTGAACACGATTATGAGGTCCGTTTCCGGATTTTCTTGAAAATAGCGCGCTTTTTTTGGGGGGGGGGGTACAGTAGGTACGAAAATCAGAGAGAAAAAGCCTATAACTTCTTTAAGAGTGGGTACTCGGACTTTTCGTCCGAAAATGATTCTAGAAAAGTACATTTCATTTGGAATGGTTACTATGACTTATAGTGGTTCCCTTGTCAGAAGAAACCTTAGTTTTGATAAGCATTGTGAAGCGGTAGTTACCAGAGCCACCATGGCGGTCAATAACATATTCAGGGGACTGGGAACAAGAAACAACGCGGTACTACTCAGAGCCTACAAAACCTACGTGAGACCTATTATTGAGTATGGGACACCGGTGTACTGTCCGCAAAAAAGGAAAGCATAGTTAGAAAAGCATAGCTCAAAATCCTGTATCAACCAGACTTTGGTCTCCGGCCTGGGTGTATTGTCGAGGTGAGAACATCATGTACCATGGGGGGAGCTTCAAAAATCCTGCGCGAAAAAAACTCGAACCTGAACTGCAGGCGCTTTTTCTTTGCTAATAGGGCGACTCCAGAATTTGAACGGTTGGGAGGCTCAAGTCTATCCGTGTGAGTCATTAGGCAGTCAGGAAACTTGCAATTGAATACTTCGAGAACGAGCCTGGCGAGCGCTAATTCTTCACTGAGCAGTTCCTTTGACTCACGACATTACGGGCTATACGTGTACATATCTGCTTTGAATCCATTGCTTTTCCTGACCGGAATACTCGTAGTTTTATCCCTCGTTGTTGCTATATATTTTTTGCTGATTTCGTATATTTATTTATTTATTATACGCCGTTGCCGACGTGCTCATAAGCCACAAAGTAGCGAGTTAGAGCCATTATATGAGCTGTTCGTTACACACAAATCTGGTCAGCAGGCTGATGAACAAATAAATAATTTTTGAAAAAATAAAAGAGAATTACTTCCCAGCGATCACCATCGGCAAAGACACTGGCCCTTTTTCACCTCTACATTGGATTTAGGGCAACTCGTGGTTGAGATACTCAGCTATTCGTGGGGAAGTTCCCGAGAACGACAGCAGAACTTCCCTCGAAACAACTGGGGAACTTCCCCCGCGTTGGGGGGAGGCGAAGGGGACGTCTCGACAGCAGAGTAATAGAGGAAGTTCCCACAGCAGGAGTTCTCTTGTTCTCCCGACTGCAGGTCTTCCCGCGACCTTCCGACTGCAGATCTTCCCATTGTTCAATGATTGATCAAAAATCAGGTTGCTAGAACTCGCTGTTTTCGACAGTCTCCTGTTCCTGAAAAACTGCGATCGGTCCAAAAATATTCACCTCTGACTAAAGCTTATTGAGAAGCTTATTAGCTCCTCTGAAATCCAGACAGAGATGCCTTACGTAGTCCTTGAGTGGCAGATCTACCCCCTCAACTGGCGAAGTGCGAGACCACCTCGCGACTAGCCCGTCTGCATCACCGTACACGCTGCGGTTTTGTTTTCGCGTTCATCATGTTCGGGGGGAGGCCATGGGAACAACCGTGAAGCGAACTTCCCTTGTTCTCCCCCGAGTTGAGTGTTTCGAACGCCTTATCGTTGTGTATAATTCGAGGGGAGAGGGGCGAGACGTCCCCCTCCGGGGGGACGTCTCGCTCCTCTCTCCTCGACCGAGTGATAACGACCAAATCAGGTCCATTGTCCTCGGGAACTTCCCCACAAATTTCTGAGTAGCGATACTATGTACAATACCGCTCGTAGGATTTGGTCAGAAAGCGAGCAAGGTCGGGTTTTCGCGTCTTTTTCGTCTTTTTTGTATAACTCGCTTCAAAGTCAACTTTGAGCGAAACTAGGGAGATATTCGTGATCCTCGCGTTGAGGGCTACTCAATGGTTTAGCCTTTGTGGTGATTACGCTGAGAACTACAGAAGTTTCGTAATCACCCAGGTTTGTGATTACGGTACCGTGATGGATGGTGCGTTACCGTCTCCGCCTGCGTTTCCCTGTGTCTACCGTATATGGAGAGCTGGTTGATTGCGAAACTTTCATATTTCTCAACGGAATCCCGACAATGGGTACACCGCTGCATAGCCCTCAACGCCTGGATTATGAATATCTTCCTAGTTTCGCTCAAATTTGACTTTGAAGCGATTTATACAAAAAAGACGAAAAAGACGCGAAAACCCGACCTCGCTCGATTTCTGACCAAATCCTATGAGCGGTATTGGTGGACTCCCACGGCCAGTACTAGAACGATTACGCCGTTGAAAGCGTTAGAGACGAGATAATATGAGCGTGTTTGAGCCGTTTTGAGCCACCGCGTTGGGATTCCGCCCTTTTTTCATCAATCCCCGCCCCCTTACTACAGAAACCATCGTACTGGTTGCTCGAATACTGTCATTTTAGCTAAATTTTCACGCTTCGAACGGCTCAACCGTCCCGATAGACGAGCCTATTAGCGTCAATATCTCAATCACTTTTGCTGGCTTGTATGCTGCTTTCAAGAACTCGTCATTTATGAACAAGCCACCAGCTAGGAGGACAAATCGGCCGGCTGTTATAGACCTTTTAAAACTCACATTCATATTTCAACTCGAATGCTCATGACCGACTGCGGATTTGGGGTATGTTCGCCGCCTTACTTTAGAACGAGAGCGGACTTGCTCCAAGTGTACAGTCGACAATAAGGCACTAGCCAAAAGAAGGGAATGTAATGTCTATGTCGCTCAGATCAGTCCTAGCGAAACAAGCGGTGGAGCAAGCGGCGGAGCGGTCGGTTATGATAAAAAACAACAGCGATAAAGAGATTTTGACATGATTAGCCCGATGAGCCTTACTTCGACCAGATCAATTCAGGAAAAAAAGGCTATATAGACTCTGGTCCATTTTGAGTGAGCTGATGCTCTTGATTATCACAGCGCGGAGCAGTGGCTTTCTCTTCTGAGCCTCCTTATCAGTAGTTATATTTCGCCAAGGCTCTACGCTTCGCTGCTGGTGATAAGCGAAATCCACATGTCACTAGGGGTTTTCCAGAGTGTACATACATATAGCCTAGCTCCCTCATGTGGAGCCGGTCGAAGTAAGGCTCATCGGGCTTATCATTCCTGAACCTCCTTCTCACTGTTATACTTTGTTATGACCGACCGCTCCGCTGCTTACTCCGTCCGGACTCATCCGAGCAAGCTAGGCTTCATATCCCCACAATTTTCTGCACTTTTATAAAGAGTTCAGTTCTTGGCAGCCGTTTATGACGAACCTTTTCTCCGAAAGCGGTGTTCACTTCGGAATCGCCTTTTTAATAGGAAAAGCTATCGAACGCTAAAACTGCTCGTCATTGACTACCGAAATATTGCAAAATATCGGAAAACGTTTGTATTGGTCGGTCAATACTGTCGTATTTCGATGGCCAATTGTGAGCGCAACCGATACGCCTATTCAGCAGTTCTGGTTTTAAGCAACTTTTTAGGCTTTTATAGCGAATTTTTCCATACGGTTCCTTCGGTAGCCGCTTTTACTTGTACTGGAAGTCGATTCGTTCGTCACTTCGCTTTTTTTTTCGCAGTCTGTGTCTCCATAAGTCTATACTTGCGGCGGTCGCCAAGTCTTTCGCCAGTCTGGATTTTCTTATGTTTATGTCTGACAGAATTCACCGAACCAACGAGCAAGTCTGCGTCGACTATGCGTTTCCTGCCCAGAAACATGGAAACGGTTTCGAGGGTGAACACTTTCATTGAGTTGACGTTTATAAACATCGGTACTATAGGAGAGTTAGGGTTCAATTATCGATACTAAAACCACTTCAGATGTTACCTGTACTTCGCATTTAATCATCATTACAAACTGAACAGTTGGCTCATTCACCCCACGACCGTGTTGACCAGAAAATCTATTTCTCACCCACTTTCTACGTCAACTTTTCTGACGCATTAGACGCCGCTTCTTTTGGCCCACCTTCAGCTCTCTTCTATTTCTGTTCTTACCCCAATGAGTCCCTGGAATTTTCTGATTAATTCGGTATTCCGTTGATCAGAAGCGATATTTTGCTCTTCCGAATTTTGACCGTTACCGAGTTAACCTGTTTTCGTGCTCACGTTTCACGATTTAGCGCATCATAAACGTCGCCACCGCAGCATTTGCGATCCTCGAACGGACTTTTGGTGCCGTTCGGATTCACAACAGTCGTCATCGTATCAGTACTTAGAAGTCGGAGGAGGTAGCGTGATGTCGTAAAATGACCAGTAGTGTAGGTCGGACAGAACCGCTTTTCGGTTTCTGTCTTTCCTCCCCTAGAGCTCTGCCTATCCTCCTAGACTTCTTCTAGTCTTCTTCTAATGTGATATTTTCATTTCCATAACATGCTGTGGAATGCTGTTTATACTAACAGTAGCATGGAGTGAGTGAGGAACTATAACGCCCAATGGTAGCCTGTTCTCATTTCAGCGCTTGTTTCCACTCCGGTGGTCACAACTCGTGGAAATGACCTTCACGTAGAGTGGAGAAGCGAGGGCGATGGAAGAGGAGTATTTGGCTACCGACTTCAGTTCCGAACCGAGAGCGCCGGGTGGAATCCTTATGGGTAAGTCATACTCAGGCACACTCTAAACAGAACGATTTTTTGAAGCTATTGCTTTCAGCCAAATCGTCCCATACGTTGGTGACAACCAGGACTACTCCCAGACGTTAACCGGCCTCCAAAAGGGTCATACCTATTCTGTTCACATTCAGGTAGAATCGCTAAACGCGCTCACATCAAGCTTTCTGAATTTTGAGTAACTTCCATTCAGGTCCTCGACAGAAACTCGTATGTGATGTACGTGAGTCCTGAGGCGTCAGCCAGAAGCAGCTGCACTGCACCATCACATCCTCCTTCGCATCTCCAAGTCCAGGCGCCTGATGCCTCGCATGTTCGCGTCCACTGGGCTCTGCCACCTCAAAGCACCTGGGGATGCGCCGATATCCAGTATGAAATCCAGGTACGAGAATATATGCCTAAAAGTTCAATACATTACTTTTTTGTTCTGACTGGCTTTCCTTATTTGTCTATCTGAATTCAGTTTGCTTAGTTCTGAGCTCATATTTAAATGGTCGCGGCGCTAACAATCAAGTTCTCACATTTATTCCAGGTTGTTGAGCCTCAGGGAATCGCCCCTGTGTCTGTCTCTGGAGGACAAACCGATCACATCTTTTCCAGTCATCCAAATCAACAATGGTTCGTGAAGACTTCCTAAGCAGTATGGACATAGACAAACCCTTGAAATTATAGGTCTGTTCGCATACGTGCAAGAAACTCGGCTGGCCATTCAGCGTGGACACCGGCTGCCGATGTTCGCACCCCTCCTGGAGGTGAAATGATTGTTGGGCCAAATGTTGCTTATCGGTGAGTTCAAAATAAATTATTCATTCATTCATTCATTTATTAGCAAGTATATATAAATATATATATATATATATATATATATATATATATATATATATATATATATATATATATATATATATATATATATATATATATATATATATATATATATATATATATATATATATATATATATATATATATATATATATATATATATATATATATATATCACTTCATACTTTTCAAGGCAAGGAAACCCCATTATAACGTGGCAGTCACGCGAAAATGTAGAGAATGTGGTGGAGAGTTTCCTACTTGAATGGAAGACAACGACAGAGGCTGACTGGAGACAGCACAGAAACCCAGTAAGTCGCCGCAGTTCAAAAAACATAGGGCGTTCAGTACTAGCAGAAAAGTGATTGAACTGCTATCCAGATTCCATTCTCTGGCTGGCAACGACCGTACACGATCGATCTTGGCGAGCTCCCAAAAGGACACACCTACCAGGTTTATCTTATGCCCTTGTTATGGCCCTCCTGATGGTACTAACACAGAACTTGCAGGTGCGAGTGTTAGCCAGCGATAGAAACCGCAATACAGTCTTCGCGTCACCGATTGTACAAGTGCAGACTCAGTCCGCATGTCAACCTCCGAGACGAGCTCCAGTCGACCTTCAGGTGAGTACTTAGCTCAATCTCGAAATGCCCCAGAAGTTTTCACTTCCATTTAGGTCTCACCCATCGGACCTACCCAAATCCGACTCACTTGGGCCCCATTGCACGAGTCTGAATGGAACTGCGAACGCATTTGGTACATTGTAAAGTACAGCACACCAAAGAACCAAGGTTTCAAGAATCTCACACAGGGAGAGAATTCGGTCGTTTTTGAATCGGATCCTTACACCAAGTTGGTTACTCCACTTCTATGTGATCAACTAATAGTCGCCTGATGCACCGAGTTGCAGGTGGAACTTTGAAGTTCAAGCAGCGAATCCGGCTGGAGAAACTCAATGGTCTCGCACGGAAACTGCCCAGACCCAAGTGAGTGTTCCTGGTATACGAATATCACATTTCTAATAACTTTCAATCAGGACGCTTCCCCCGGACCTGTGCTGGATCTGCGAGTGCAACCAGTTGGACCAGATCAGCTGCAGGTCAGCTGGAGACCTCCAATGAATCCTAATGGATTGATCACTCAATATGAAGTCACCTACCAGTTGATCAGCAAGTGAGTATTCCGAAAAAAAAATTGAGTAAAAGGGAGAATATCATGAGCACGCTTGCTCAAAATCTCTTCCAGGGGTATGTGCGATCAGCAACAGGATGTGCCTCGAACCATCTCCGTCACTTCGCCTAACCACGTCATTTCTGGTCTTCATCCCCATTCTCGCTACAGGTCGGTTTCCAGTCGGCATACGTGTCCTCAATGCCGGACAACTGACCGGTGATTTCGTAGATTTAAACACCTTCCCGAACTTTTTATCCTGTAGGATTGGAGTCGCCGCAAAGACAACCATCGCTGGTGAGCGCATATCCCAGGAGGTCCGAACAGAGCAGTCCGTACCCTCGGCCGCACCTGTGTATCTTAGAGTGGAAGAGGCCCGAGAGACAGACGCTAGTGTAAGCTGGCAGGCTCCACCTTGTCTCCAGGTTGGTAATAATCTCCACTTCTTCTTCACATAGCTGCATCTGATCAACAGTCATTCAGACAAATGGGGATATAACTGAGTATGAATACGAAGTTACGCCAGCTGATCGACGAGCGGCTCCACAGAGAATCGCCAACAACGTTCGCGGAACAAGAACTCAGGTTACTGGACTGCAGCCGTTCACTAGATATAACATCAAGGTAAGGTGAAACAGATGATCTTGGAAATTTAAGAAATGTCAAGGAGATAGAGATTTCCAGGTTCGCGCATACACCAGTCGTGGTCCAGGTCCATGGTCGGCAGACGTTGGTTTCCAGACGGCTGCAACACAAACTGTCACTGTAAGAAATGTTTTCAATCAGTATGGTTGCGCAAACAGTTGTTCATAATTCTATTCGTTCAAGGCTCCTCCGTTCGTTCGAGTAATCAACACAGGCGCGGACAATGCTCATTTGGTCTGGCAGTCCCCTCAGGAACAGAGCGGCTATGTTGACAAGTACAAGTGTAGATACGCAGCTGCCGGTTCACAGCAATATCAGGTAAGGGCACATGTCAGAAGCAAAAGTTTCGTTGGCCCCAAAAATTGCAAACCTCAGTTTTTCTGGGATTTTCCCTAGCTTATTTCGAGCCATCAATCTTTCCTGCTACTCGTTCAGGAAAGACAATTTCCGGCTATCAGCCCGTGCCAGCAGAGGATTCTCGAGAGGCAACAGCTTCCAACGCCTCCTCCAGGAACTCGTATGAATTGCGGGCGCATTGATAACCTCAAGCCGGAAGAGACCTATGACTTCCAGGTAAGGTTATCTTTGGAAAAAATGCATTATAGCGTTGAATCACTGAGGTCCGTTCAGGTAGCGGCTCATGTGACCGACCGTGGATGGTCTCCGTGGTCAGCTCCCGAGAGGACCACGGTCACTGATGAGGCGGTTCAGATTCTCACCATCGACAAGGTATGCCGTATAGCACAACTGGAAGTAGCGGCTCAATTCGTGATCTCTTTAGATTGGAGGAACGGAAAGTTCACTACTAGTGTCGTGGACCGTTCGTCCAGGTGATCGCAGTAGGGTCACGTCATTCCGCCTTCACGTCGCACCCGTCGACGGTTCTTCCAGACCTCAAACCTTCAACGTGGATCGTACTACATACCAGTACAGGTGAGTAAGGACTACGGACTCCGTCGGTGTTTCTTCGATTCATTCGAAGGTCTTTCCGGCTGCAGCGGTTCGGCTCGCTACACATATAATTCATATATGGACTAGCCGACTACTAAATACATGAACAGTAACCGAGAATTTAGTGAAGGCAGAGCACATTGATTTAGGATTGATAACCTTCGTCCTCGTACGCAGTACAATGTCACTGTTCAAGCAGCCACGAACAAGGAGCTCTGTGGGGTATGTATTCAAATTATTTTTTCAGACCTCCCGATAAGTGCGAGTTCAACAATGTGTGTAAGAGAATAGCTATGCTACTCTAAAAGTTTATCTATGAAGATTGAGGCTTTACTGTTAGTGAACCGCGAAAATGGTTGATTGACTGACACCACTAACGACGGTTGAACTGCAGGGCACACAGACAACGATGTGGACAGACGCAGCTCCCCTGACAGCACTGGCAGTAGCTCCGCGAGTGATTGCCGAAGAGGCCACTTCAGTGACAATTGAATGGGATAGTCGCAATCGCGAGGCTGGAAGCTTCATTGTTGAGTTCAGGTATGCTTGATCAGAATCATTCGACTCCTTCATCGCGGAAACTTCATTCCAGACTGGAGGGAGGTGCATGGCAGCAACATCCACGAAGAGTTCCGGCCCATCCTTCGCAGACAACTTACACCGCGACCGTTGATGAACTGCCAACAAACAACGTCGTTGATCTCCGCGTGCGTGTTGTCTCGCAACAAAACGAACAGTCAAATCCCTCGCCCGAAGTTCGCGCTCGTACCAAGTGCAGCCCACCTGCTTATCCGCCGCAGGTAAGTGTGAGAGATAATTTGTATTGTAATGCTTTGTCGGAAAGATTTACTTGATTTTAAGGGAATTCGAGTCGATGCTCCATCCACGAATGATGTCCGTGTCTCATGGGCGCGTCCGGCCAAGAATACCTGGATGTGTGATAAGATGAGCGTCGAGATCAGCTATCGTGTTGGAAACGAACCAGAAAAGGTAGAGCACTTGTCACTATTGTCTGCATCGAAGATCATTCCTGGGTGAATGTGTATCAATGTTTCAGATTCTCCCCGTGCCAGGTGATCAGACCGAATACACGTTCCCAGCGGAGCCAAACCAACGATGGGTGATCAAACTGCGAGCTACCAACCAGGTCGGATCTAGGTAAGTAGTTCTGTGTTTTTCCATGACTACTGACAATTATCCATGGCCTTTTGCCGTTTCAGTTCCTGGTCAAATGAACAGACTGTGACCACCCGACAAGGAGCCCCAGGAGCTGTGCGTGACCTCAGGGTAAAAGCATTGTCCCCCAATGAGGTGCACGTTCAGTGGCTGGCCCCACTCGTTCAGAGAGGCACAATTGTTGGCTACGACATAAGCTACAGGTTCTTCTAAAGGCAATTTATGCCAGTCGCAATCTTCTATAGAGTTGAATTTTTTCAAGCTAAATAACTCCTTCTCAGGCTGAAACATCGTCTTGCCTGTCCAGAGGAGGAGCCTCGAGATGTGTCCAGAGATTTTGTCACTGTCTATAATCATAAGGATCTCGACTACACTATCACTGGCTTGCTACCGTACTCCTTATATGAGGTAAGGTAGATATATAGTTCTCAAGAGTTTTGAAAAAATACATCGAGTGAGACCAAACTATCACTCAGCTCAGAAGGCTTCATAACATCTATTGTTAAATATTTTAGGTCCGAGTAAGAGCCCGAACCACCGAACTGGGTCCTGAGGAGATGAAAGAGGTCTCAACGGAGCAGCAGCCACCCTCATCACCTCCACTCAATCTCGAGCTCACATATGCTCTAGAACGATCCCTGTCTTTCCAATGGGAGCCAGTCGATTGCTCTCAACGTCATGGTCATATTGTCAACTATGAGTACGAGATTCTTGGACAGGTAAGGCTGAAGTAGTTACTCATGGTACCATGCTTCTGAGAGCTCTAATTTCCAGGATGACTGGGCGAAGCTGGAACGACAAATCGCAAACACCTCAGATACAAGGGTTACCATAGACGGCTTGACGCCCTTCACCAAATACGTGATGAAAGTTAGAGCCTATAACAGCATCGGTGGAGGTTCGAGAGATTTTTGATTGACCACGCAAAATACGAGAAAATTTGAACAAAAATATTTAGGCCCAAATACGGAGAACCTTGACGCTATGACTGCCAAAGCCAGCGCTCCGCTGCCTCCACAAGATCTTGTGGTTGCGCAGGAAGGAACCGATTTCTTTATGGTGAAGACCACTTTAATCTGCTGGTTTTTCTTAAATGAATAAAGGACTTACAGGTTTCATGGCTACCACCATATCCTCCATATGGACCACATGATGCCTACAAAATTCGCTATCAGCTCTTAGGAAGTGACAGATGGACTGAAAAGCAACATGGAGTAAAGGACCAGGAGTTGCAATGTCCATCAGATAGCCCCAGGTTACTATCCCTTCCTAAATTATATGGAATTTCGTTGCGTACTAAAAAGTTCTCAGCGTGTTCGTGTCCATCAACGTATCATACCTTTCGATTATCAAATTAGCTGCAGTTGGTCAGGAAGTTGCAACCCTAGACGATCTCATACAATGTCTCCCAATGCTTCCTTCTTATCTGCGTAGAACCGTGCAGATCGTCAGTCAACACATCTGCTCTTTAGATTCTGCTTCAATGCTACCGGACTTGAGCCCGGTAACCAGTATAAAGTGCAGGTTGCGACTCGAATCGAAGGAGGTGGGTATCTTCCCAAACTGTTCCGTTTGTACCCTCACTTAAGCCTCTTCAGGAAGCTATGGGCCGTGGTCATCGCTGGTGATCGCCAACACGCTACAGATTCTTCCTGATGCACCAAGGGCAATTCATCTGATTGAGAAGACTGACCACTCCCTTCATATCAAATGGGTTCCACCAACCGATCCCAAAGGTCATATTACCCAATACCGCGTATCAATAGTATCGCTTGATGAGCCCAATGACGAGGTGATTAGCTTGTTCTATGCATTATATCTAGCGGGCGAAGAACACCTGCAGTTTTAGCGCAAGACGTACCTCGTCGACCATCCGACGCTCACCTATCTGTTCGAGAATCTAAAGCCCGAAACATCCTACAACGTGTCGATTGCTGCTGGATCAAAGAGAGGCTTCGGTCGAGAGATCTGGACTCGCTACTCCACTGATCCTTTCGTCATCCCCGTTGTCGTCGCTGCTCCCACGGTACATTCAATAATATTTACTTCAAAATCTGATAATTCTATTTCCAATGCTTTCGGCATTGTTGTCACGGTCAGCTAACTGGTGGTCAGTTCAACCTTGTAGGTCACACCGGACGGCGCTTCTGCCTTGGACGTGCAGTGGTCTGGAGTCGTTGACGCCCAGAATAGAGTGAAGGGTTACATAATCGAAATCAGGTATGCGAATTTAAGAAGCTTTTATTAGTCTTCGGATTTTTCCCGTTGCTGTTCAGAAACTCTGATACACCTGTCTGGCAAGAGATTGGAGGCGTCACTCATCATGATGCCGTGAAACGATCTTATCTGAAGAAGCTGACCGGGCTAGACGCTGACACTCTTTACTTCGTCCGAATCAAGGTAAGGTTTCTTACAATTGTGCTTCAGAACCATCTCATCAGACTCCATCTCACTCACTTCAACCCGGTTTTTCAGGTAGTCGATCATAAGCAACGCGTGGGTGCAGCTTCTCCAGAAGCCCAGGGTCGTACTGGCTGTGCTCCTCCAACTTCTCCTCCAGCCAATGTCAACCTTGCCTCTCCATCTAATGTGCAAGTAGGCAGAGAGAGCGAATTTCACTTTTATTTCAATTAATTCAAAGACATAAATATTCTCTCTAGGTCCGCGTCAACTGGCAAGCCCCTGTCAAAGGATCGTGGTTGTGCTCGAACATCCGTTACATGATCGAGTACATCAATGGAACGCAACCGCGTATGCAGATTCCTTTACCCAGGTAATTCCGTACGTTTCAGTAATACCGTTGGGTAGCGTTAAGAGTCAGTTCTCGAAACGATGTTTTCAACTTTCCATTTTCAGCTCATCAATCGAGCACATTTTCGACTCGCCCTCCAACACCAAATGGCAGGTTCGTATAAGAACAGAGAATGATGCTGGCGTGTCCGGATGGAGTAACGAGCTGGAGCTCACCACTGCTGAAGGTGCTCCTGGACCGGTCACGGATCTGACCGCAATTCCAACTGGCCCAACATCGATTGAGGTTTCTTGGAGACCACCGACTGACCCAAACGGTGTCATTACTGGCTACACCCTAGTCTACAACTTGAAGTCAATGGGCGAATGTGGCCCAAGAAGCTCTACGCCTATCCAGAAACATGTGAGAAGCGAGACTCAGGTAAGAGATTAGACTGAATCTCCATCTCAAAATTTCAGGAGGCTAAGTTGAAATCTTCAGGTTTTGGATGGTCTGCTCCCTGATTCTACCTATGAGGTGCACGTTATCGCACATACCTCAATGGCCGGCCCACAGTCTAAAGTGATCACTGTCACAACAGAGGAAGCTGCTCCTACTGGACCTCCCATCAATATTAGGTAAAATGTCTTCAGCCATTCTTAAAACATTCCAAACATCGTATATACAATCCTTGTCAGAGTTGGTTCCGTCACATCTAGTCGAGCCGATGTGACATGGTCGCAACCAGATTGCGAACTGCGAAATGGCAAGATAACCGGCTATGAGTATGAACTGGAGAGTTTGGATACTTGGGGAGAAAACTCCACTGCTCAACACTCGAGCGAAAGGCTTACACTTAACGATCTGGTGCCGTATACGGAGTACAGGTATCTAGTATCATGCACTGACATCTGTTGGTACCATTCCCAACTAAGTTCACTCACAGGATTCGCATTCGAGCAATGAATTCGGTCGGCGAAGGCCCATACTCCGATTGGGCACGCTTCACAACGCATCCAGCCGCTCCTCCACCTCCATCAGATTTGCAAGAGGAAGGAGCTTTCCCCCATGCGATAGAGATCTCATTTGCCGCTCCATCGCCTCCACATGGAAACATTGATTATTACCGCATCAGACATACTCCTTCTGGACAGGTAGTCCAGAATAATAGTCTCTCATAGTGTTTGATATTGATCCGCTTTTTTGCTCAGCTAATTGATTCTTTGACAATAAACGCATTCTCCGCAGAAGTCTTCATTTTACGTGCTTCAGCTCAACTTCAAGGAAGTCCGCGTGGAAGCTGAGCGTCTGGAATGCTCTGACGCGTCCAAGAGAGATCGCCTCTGCTTCCGAGTTCATGACCTCGAACCAGAACAGGATTACGAGATTCAGGTAACGAAAAAGTTTTGCTCTGTTGAACCTCCTTTGTGTAGTCCACTCAACCTAATTTCTCTAGGTTGCTGCTCACACCGAAAACGGTGCCTGGTCAGACTGGTCAGATACTCTGAATGCCCGAACCGAACAACAGAGTGCGTTCGAAAATTCTCAATCATGAATTTTGGAGATTACCAAACCAATTCTATTGTATTTTTTAGATATCCCCGTCTTGGAACGAGAACTTGAAGTAATTGACACAAAGCCCGACTCAATTACTCTCCGGTTTGAGGGTGTGCCTCAAGATCAGGTAAATAAGAGTTTTCTTTCTGAGTCCTTCAGAATGATAACGGCGTAATAAGTTGTAGCGTAGCATGTACAGCCGATGACCTATCACCAATTTTAGGCTGCCCATGTGGTCGGTTATGTGCTGGAATATAAGTCAGAAGATGATGACGATTGGTCCGAATACAACGGTGTGATCAAGCACCGTAGAACATCAGCTGACTACAAAGTCCAGGTTAAACAATTGGAAACCGCGACCAACTACTTCTTCCGTCTAAAGGTTGGCAGTTCGTTCTAAACAAAAAGAAGAACAACACAGTATATAACCGTTGCAGGTTGTTGGGAAAAACGACAAAAGAGGTGCACCTGGTCCTGAAACGAAAGCAATGACCAGCTGCGGCCGACCGGAGGAACCACCAAGCAATGTCCGACTTGAAAGCGACGACTTTGAAAGCCTGAAGGTAGCTAGGACTCTGTTCACGTCACCTAGTTACAATCCTCTCTGCGATCTCAATCAGTATTTTCTTGTTTGTAGATCACATGGACGCCACCAACAGAAGACACTTGGCGATGTGATGACGTCGAATTCGTTATTGACTATGTGAACACAACGTCGCGTGGCACCTGGAAGGTGAGAATTCCGGTGTCGTTCAAAATACTGTGTAAGAGATTTTATATTTTCCTAGGTTTCTGTGGACGCTCCATCTGAGTTAGTGATCCCAACGATGCCCGGCACCCGGTGGGAGGTGAAAATGCGCACACAGACTGTCGAAGATGGAGGAAAGCCGCAGACAAGCAGATGGAGTGACAAGGTGAAACATTTCTCGTACACTCGTTTAAGGTGTGGATACATCCGTTAACTATAGGCCACACTCACCACCCAATCTCTGCCTGGAGAGTTGTTCGTCACAGTCGAGCCCACTGGTCCTCGGGAAGCTTTGGTCACATGGGACCTTCCTGACAAAGTGAGAGCTGTTTGAGAAGCTTCTCATACTATTCTTAAACACTTGCTTTTTCTAGGACCAGAAATGGAACTATGGAGTGGACATCTCCTACCGCCTGAAACAGCTTGGCGGTTGTAACGAGGCTGCCACCGGACAGCAGCAACCCATCACAAAGTTGAACATCCAAGAGAAGCAAGTTCCTCTAGAGGAGCTCGCTCCAGGAAGTGTGTACGAGGTAAATAAAAATCCTATTCAATTCGGCTTTTTCCAAAAAAAAAGAATTTATGTTCCTAAAAGTTTTCGCTTTAGGTGACTGTAACTCCACGTCGCCCTCCATCCCTGCACTCGTCAATCGTTGCACCAAAGACCGTACGCACTTTCAAGACAAAGAATGACGTTCCCACTGGGCCACCAATGAATCTTCAGTCGACCATCAGAAAGGATTCAGAATTGGGTATGTTTTGCGTCTTTGCCGATCGCTCAGTGTACTGAAGGACCTGCAAGTAGATCGCACTTCTGCTATCAATGTTCAGTCCAGCGACATTACATTTTGGCATCTAGGCTTCAAATGGGACGCTCCCGAGTGTGTGCATCAAAACGGTAACGTATCCCAGTACGAGTTCGAGTTGGTGGGAATGGACGAGTGGAATGAGGGCACTCGTGAGGGAGTCACTCCGAGAACGACTGCTGTTATCGACCAACTGCAACCCGGTTCTCTGTACCGAATGAAGGTGAGGGGATTGTACCTCGCCACTGATGCTAACTAAGAAACGATACTTTTGTTTAGGTTCGTGCTTACACCGCTGAAGGGCCTGGACCATGGTCTGATCCTCTAGAAATCCGCACCACTGGATCTGAGCTCGGCCCACCGAGGGAACTCACCGCAGTACACACAATGAGCAAGGCCATTCAGCTCACATGGCTGCCGCCTTATCCCGAGAAAGCAGTAGTGACCGCATACAGGATCAGATACAGTCCACGGTAGGTCTGCGATATACAATCTACTTCAACATGTGTCTTTTATCCACCTTGCTTAAAGGCAGCATACACGCTCGTAAACGTGATTGAGATAAGTACGGAAATAGAATGGTATGGCTCAGATTACAACGCCTACGCATTTTGAAGTGTCAAAAACGACCCATAATACCGCTAAATGAGTTAGAAGTTGGCCCCGCCCTGTATTTTCACGCCCCTGTATTTGGCCTTTTCTGCAACGCAAGGTTGCTGGATCATATTCACCGTTGGTACTGTTGGTAGATTGCCTAACAAGTAAACCACACACGTCACTGACGGCGAAGATGACCCAGCAACCCTGCGTTGGAGGAAAAGGGCAAATACAGGGCGGGGCCAACTTCTAACTCATGTAGCGCCATTGTGGGTCGTTTTTGACACTTCAAAATGCGTAGGCATTATGCCGTAAGCCATACGGTTCGATTCACATTGTTATCCCAACCACGTTTACGAGCGTGTATGCTGCCTTTGATTGGACCAAATTCCAAAATAACCTATTCAAATGACTAGTCACTTGGGAGGATGATTTTGTAGAAAAATGTTACAGAAATTTCGGAAATGACATAACAAAAGGATTCAGATATGAAGTTTTCTTTTGCAGAGCCGACGATTCGAATCCAACTGAGGTTGAGCTCTCCGGAGAAGAACTCTCGTGTTCGGGTTACAAGAGCACCATCATCACCAGCGCCAATTTATGTACGACCGTGAAGAACCTCCAACCGTCTACAACCTATCGTTTTGCTGTCCAGGTGAATCAGGGTAGCATCAGTGTCAGACAGGTAGCTTTGATTGTAGAGGTCAACTTTGGCGTTGTCAGGGTCAGTCCTCATCTGGAACGTGGGGCGAATGGTCCAGTGATTACTTCTCCACCACAAGGAAGGACGATAATGAACTACTAGGCGGCAGTCTAAAACTGCTATCCGCCGGTCATGATAACCTCAAGGTTAAGTGGACCCCTCCAGCGGTGATCGGCGAGAAGATCGACACCTATCAGGTAGATTTTCATTCATTTTTTCGTTTCAGGAAATTCGTTCACTCTTGAAATAAGCTGAACTTACATATATAGTAAACAGATATGTTCGAAAATCGCACATTTCATGCCCCGAGTGCACGCAATAGCTGACTTCTTGCTGTTCTTTTATACATTATTTCAGAAAATGCTATAGTAAATTATCTCCCGTAGATCCGACACCACAATGAAGCCATTCCCATGCGAACTAGTCTGAACCCTCCTTAACTCAGTGATTCTTGTCCTGAGCCTGGCACATCGCATTATGCAATAATGCCAGGAGCCACACAGGCCACAATTAGGCGCGATCCATACTCTTCAACGCCAGCGCGCCACGCGCGCGACGCGCGGGTGTGACGTTAGAGCATGAATAATTCTACGGGCGTCACGCGCTTGCGGATACTATGAATATCCCAGCGGCAATGCCAATGCGGAGCGGAAACTGGGGACCTTAACTTTTCAAAACAAGCAAATTCTGATAGCAGAGGATAGTAGTGGAATTAATTATCTATGAGATTGATGTTGGATTAATAATGAAAAGGATTAAAAAGTCGCTGCGGCCGTCGCCGCAATGGCGGAGCGGGTGTCACGCTCGTGCCGCGCTGGCGTTGAGGAGTATGCATAGCGCCTCAGTACGGACCCATCGCCCCCCCCCCCCGGTGCCTCTAACCGTTGCAATCTCTATACCAATCACGCATTTCAATTCTAGTAAATACGAACATAATCACGGATTGTTTATCTTCTGGTTCCGAGCCAAATTTGCTCTGCTTCCTCGCGTACTTATGCGGAGCGAGGGTAGAGACAGCGAGAAAGTGTGGGGAGAAGGAGACGCAGCGTACGCGCGCAGAAGCACGCGATGAATGGAAATAAATTCCATTCGGAATCAGATACACGAAACGACACGAGAAAATCAAACATCTTGTGTACTACGACTGCATGAGGTGAACAAATAGGGCGAAAGAAGACAAATTTGATTTCGGACTGGGCACAGCATGAGATCAGCAACTCAGAACTTCGTTCCGGCCTTCCCGGTGCAAAAAAAACTGCGTTCCGGGCCACCCGGACACTCAAACTCGGGGCCAGATCCCGTTCCGGGCGACCCGCCAACCTTTCCGGGCGACCCGCTAACCCCTCGATTGTTACCAGTCACCCGGATGACAAAATTGCCTTCCCGGTGCTGCGAATTTGCGCGTGAATAAACGTTACGGACAACTAATCTACAATGTACAAATTTTCTCGCGACCATAGGTTCGTTTGGGTGGAGACAGCGGTCCGAGAGGTGAAGGTTGTTTAGGATACCAGAGTGAGGAATGGTGAAGGTTCCCTATAGATTTGCAACTTCGAAATTTGACGTTTTCTCAATCCTCTTTTTTTGCATTCAGTATATTTTTCTTTTTGACCATTAATTTGAAACATTTTTTTTTCGTTAGATGGACTCCTTTTAAAATTCACTATTCTTTATGAAGCGATCTGCCTACGTCATGAAAAAATTCCTTTGAGCTGTCTTGGAGTCAAAATTTTTTCGGAAAATTTTTCCAAGCGATTTTTGAAAAACTTCTTCGCTCAAAAAATGTTTGCCCTTTAAGACGAATCTTTGAACGGAGCTGTTTCCAAAGTCTCCACGGAATTTCGCGTCGAATAATGTTTTCATGTTGAGAAAAATACGTTCCAGTCTCTCAGCCGATTTCAAATTATGAAGTAACGTTTCTTTCACCAAAAGCAATTAGTTTTTCGTCAATAACTTTTTTACCCTGGAAGATAGCCCTTTGTTGAAGATTGTTTTCGAAATCCACATAAAATTCTGCATCGAATCCTGTTTTCATTTTTAAGAAATACGTTCCCCTTCTACCAGCCGATTTCAGTTTATAAAGTGCATTTTTTTGCCTGAAATTATCGGTTTTTCGTCCATAACTTTTTTGTGCTTGGAGATAGACCTCTGGTGAAGGTTGTTTTTGGAATCACGATGGAATTCTGGTTCGACTAGTGTTTCCAGTTTGGAAAAATATTTTCTCGATCCTTCAGCCTAATTCATTTTACGAAACACCGGTTTTTCGCCTATAACTCTTTAACCGTTGGAGATGGGGTTCTGGTGAAGGTAGTTTTTGAAATCTACGTAAAATTCTGCGTCGAATGATATATCGGTTTCCTAACTTTGCTTGCTCCATAAGTCAGCCAGGTCGGTGGAGCCGAGCCCCGTTGTAGGCTCCAGGAGAACTCTGCGTCTCCTACTTACACCATAGAGGCGAGAGCACCCTATGGAGATAACCAGGGCTGTGCGGAACTGTTCCGTTTCCGATTCCGTTTCCGTATTTCCGGTGTTTTTTGAGCTGTTCCGTTCCGCTTCCGTTTCCGACTTTTTGGGCACGGAAACGGAAGAAAATATGGCTACACGGGTCATGGTAAGGGGTCTAGGCAAGGGTGTTCGAACGCTTAATGAGAGAGCTGGAACACTTTCAACCTCTTGTCTTCAATCGAATATCTGAGCCTGGCTGAGATCCTCGACAAAGCTCGGGGTTTTAAGATTGTGCAACCTAGAATGATGACGCAAAATAGGTGTGGCAGGAATCTAATCGCTCTTTGGAGCCTTTTTTTACAGCTTTTCTTCCGAAAATGACTAGTTTTTGTGCAGCTTTCCGCTAAAGTTCTGTTATTTTCTTGTCTATCTCAACAACAGCACTGAGTTTTGGGACACGTTTTTTGCACGTACAGTCTGTCCTTCGGGAAGGAGTCTGGCCAAGACAGCTGGAGGTGGCCACAGGCAGCGGCACTGCTCGTTTTGTGCACATCACGATTGAATTCTCTTGTTCTCGCTAAGAAGCTTTTTTTTTGAATTTCAATCGTGCGGCATTCGCCACGCTAGGCAATTATGGTTCAAAATAAAACCCAAAAAGCGTCAGTGAGAATCTGAAGATTGACATCTGATCAGCGTTGAACACGCAACGCGGACGCCCGCTTCATCTTCACCTGCTACAGCCTGGACTCCTTGCTGTGGGACAGGCTGTGAACTGCTTCGAAAGGGGCAGCGACGTGTACTGAGTAATTTTTGAAACTGCCTTGACGATTTTTCAGGGGCGAGGATTCGAAATCGAGGAATGCCTTGTAGAGAATCCATGTAGTTTGAATAATTATTAGGTTTTTAACTGAAACCATAGGTTATCAAATCAGACCTGTAAGGAATGAGCAGCGACGAAACATGAGAATGGGACAACCCATAATTTTTTAGTCTCTTCCGTTTCCGATTTTCCGTTTCCGGCGTTCTTTGGCCATTTTTCTTCCGTTTCTGTTCCCGAAAATCTTGAAAAAGATTTCCGCACAGCCCTGGAGATAACTATGGAGCTCGGCTCCACCGACCTGGCTGGCTTATGGAGCAAGCAAAGTTAGGAACCCGATATACCGTCCGACGCAGAATTTTACGTAGATTTCGAAAACAACCTTCCTTCACCAGAACCCTATCTTCAATGGTTGAAGAGTTATAGGCGAAAACTGGTGTTTCGTAGAATGAGTTAGGCTGAAGGATCGAGAAAATATTTTTCCAAACTGGAAACACCAGTCGACGCAGAATTCCATCGTGATTTCGAAAACAACCTTCACCAAAGGTTTATCTCCAAGCACAAAAAAGGTATGAACGAAAAACCGATAATTTCAGGCGAAAAAAATGCACCTTATAAAGTGAAATCGGCTGGTAGAAGGGAAACGTATTTTTCTGAATCGAGAACGCTATTCGATGCAGAATTTCATGGGGATTCCGAAAACAACCTTCACCAGAGGGCAATCTTTTAGGGTGGAAAAGTAATGGACGAAAAACCGGCAGTGACACCCACCCATGCTTTAAAATGACTTGCATGAGTGTTGGATCACTTTCTTTTTTTTCAGGGCGCTTCACCGGTTGTCACCGGTTTTCCCAATGGAGAAGGTTCCCCACTTCACCTGCCCATGGGTGAAGGTTGGTGGAGTACATGGTTCCACCCAATGAAGCTATGCTCGTGACCCGATTCACCATTTCGGGCGACCCGGACTAGCAGCGATTGGTCGCCCGGTAACAGGTTCTGGGAATGCATCTGGAAAATCGATAATCCGAGAAACGGCCAGTAGCCAAAGGAATTTTTGTGGTGGACACACAAAAGAGAAGCGACCGCTATCAGCCGTGGCAGGATGGAGACTGGCGGACGCCGCTCATCGAACCGAGCCGACCGCAGGCGTACTGTAGCTGTTGCTGTATGACCAACCGTATCACAGACCTCGCCTAGGCGTCGTTTCCACTTCCACCGCCGAGCGGCACGGCGCAGTGCAATACTATAATATCGATCACGCGTGCGGCACAATCAATACTAACAGTGCTTGTACAATGGAGGCTGCAAAATTTTTGAAAGTTCCAAAAGATTCAAAAGTCTCCAAAAGTGAAACTTTCCAAAATTAAGAAACTTTTGGAAGGCGCTAAGCGCCGAAAGCTCACTTGTGAAGAAGAAGTTTCATAATTTTTGAAAGTTTCACTTTTGGAGACTTTCAAAATCTTTTGAAACCTTCAATAAATTTCGCCGCCTCCATTGTATCGTCCACCACTGGATGAGAGATCGCCGCGACGCTGCTTGGCAGGAAAAATTGCGCGCGGGAAAACGAAGGGAGAGTGGCTATTGATCGCACAATTTTTCCCGCCAAGCAGCGTTGCGGCGATCCCTCATCCAGTGACTGGCGATACAAGCATTGGTAATCATCATGAGGCTCAGGGATAGCACGATTCTGCCACAAGCAGTACTTTGACTTACTTGACTTAATCGGTTGGCTTTCGCCTGACGCGGTCATTCCGCATCTTCACCGAGGTGTGCCGTCCTAGTAGTCAGCCGTGTCCATTTTTCACGGTCTTCAGCCACAATTTGAACACATTCCATTCAGCTGTCACTGTTCCATTTCCTGCGAAACGAACCATCGCGCCTGAACTGTCTTTCGATGCCGAGTGACTTTAAATCCTCTTTAACCACATCCGTCCAGAACTTTCGCCTACGCCCAGGTGGCCGTTTCCAGACAGGATTTGGAAGCATTCTTAAATCGTGTTGCACGAGACGATCCGGCGTTCTTCTTAGTATATGCCCGAGCAGTCGAAGTCGACTTTCCATTGCTGCTTGAGATGGCGTTAGGAGATGCTGGCACCTCCCTCGTGTCAAGCGTTTATGTACTGCGTCGATTTCCTTGTAAAGGTCTTCGTTATGACATACACGCGGCCAGAAATATCCAAGCAAACGCCTAAAAAGCTTCCTCTCCGTGCAATCCAACCTTTCCATCTGCGTCTTCGGTGCTGCCCACGTCTCCGATCCGTACATCATGATAGGGCGAATAGCGGATAGGTAGACGCGCAACTTGACTTCCTTCGCGATGGTGGTAGACCACAAACACTTGGTTAGAGAATTAAATGCAGACGTAGCTTTCGCACATCGTTGTCGAATATCCGCTGCATAACTACCATCGTTCTTCAGCAAACAGCCCAAATAACAGAAATCGTCCACCAGTTCGATACGTTGTCCGTCCACACAAACTCCCGTTGGAGGCCTCTGAGAGACCCACATCTGCTTGCATTTGTCGGGACGAAGACGAAGTCCATAGGCTGCGGCATACTTCGAAACGAGGTTCACAATCCTTTGCAGTTTTGCGTTGTTTTCAGCGAATAACACAATGTCGTCGGCGTACTCCAGGTCGACAAGGGAGCGTCCTGATGGTGTTAGGATCACATCCGCAGGAAACTGTTCTGCAACTCTACGCATGATGTCATCAACGGCGAAGTTGAAAAAAAAGGTCCTGCAACGGCTCCTTGCCTTACTCCTGTTTTCACCTCGAAAGCTGACGTAACTCCGACAGGTGTACGAACTGCTGCTGTTGTTCCTTTGTTCATTCCTTTGTTCATGTCCTCGATTAACCGAACATACTTTTCCGGGACTCCATCTGCTCGCAGAGCATTGAGCAATCGATCACGATGAGGAGAGTCGAACGCGGCTTCAAAGTCCAAAAAAGCAAGCTGTAATGGCTTCGAAAACCGCTGCCACGATTCAATTACTCTTCTCACGACGAACACTTGGTCGATGGTCGATCTTCCTGGTCGAAAACCGGATTGCTCATCTCTGGTCGTTTCCTTACGATGTTTCATGAGTCGCTCGAGAATGATACTTTCTAAAACCTTGTACATGACACGAAGTAGAGAGATTCCTCTGTAGTTCTTAGGATCCGTGACGGATAGCTTCTTGTGAAGAGGTACGATGATCGCATGTCTCCACAAATCGGGTATCCCTTCGCTCATCCATATGGCACGGATGGTGTTGGTCATTTCACGAATCCCAGACGGAGGAAGAGCTTTCAGCATTTCAGCAGTGATGTTGTCATCTCCACCTGCCTGTCCATTCTTCATTTTCCGGAAACAATCCAAAACTTCAGACTCAGTCGGCGGTTCCTCACTGACATCGTAATGTGCTATCTGAACATGCGGGAGCTCAGGTACTGACGGCGCTGGACGATTCAGTAGTGAACTGAAGTAATCCTTCCATATTGGCAGCGTCGCATCACTAACTGCAACTCCATTGGTAGTGTTCAAGACAGGTGAACATCTCTTCATCTTCCCGCTATACTGTCGCAGCAACGTGCAGGCTTTCTTCGGATTCTCCTCCTCCCAAGCCTTCTCGAACTCCTTAGCTCTACACGTCCACTCTCGTTCGCGGTCACTTTGAAGCTGCCGACGCAACTTCCTCCTCAGACGCTTCTCCTCCACGAAGTTTCCTGCAGTTCGGAAAGCACATACTCTGTTGTAGGTAGATGTTGTTTCTTCTGAGACGTAGGCGAACTTCTTCTTAGGCTGTACAACCGGGAGTGCCTCTTTCGAAGCGTCCTGGATGCACTTGACAAAAGAATCCGCGTCGCAAAGTTTCTTCTTAGTCCGTACTCCAATATGAATAGAAACGCGTTGTCGGAATTTCCTTCTGCATTCTTCATCCCTGAGACTTGTCGTATCAATCCTCTGGAGAGGCTAAGCCCCTCGCTTCCTCTTATGAATCCTCGCAGTGAAGTTCATCAGAACAGGACGGTGATCCGAATCAAATGCGACATCCCACACAGCTCTAGATCTTCGAATGTCCGATACTGGAATATTCCTCGTCAGGACATAGTCGAGCTGTAGTTTCAAAGTTGTCATCTTCCGCTTCCGCTGCTCTTCTGGAGATAGCTGGGTTGGTCCCTGCCACGTAAGCTGATGGCGGCGATGATTCCTCTTGAATGTCGATGCAATAATCAGACCACTGCGTTCACAAAAGTCGACAAGGCGGTAGCCATTGTCCGAAGTTTGCTTCGCTGGGTAGAACCATTTACCGAGTACTTCGGATTCCTGATCAAGTCCCATCTTCGCATTTGCGTCAATCCCCACGACAACAGCATGTTGACAAGGTATCCTGGCCAGCAACGTATTGAGTTCCTCATAAAACGCATCCTTCGAATTGTCTTCGGCGGTTTCAGTGGGCGCATGAGCACTCACTATCCACAGATTGAATCCTCTGTGATCCTGCAGTCGTACGAATGCATTCCGGCACGACGTTGAGCCAAACTCCTTGACCATACCATTGAAATCCTTCCTTGCAGCTATTGCACAGCCTCCCACTCTCCTATCGTCAGCGTTACCGCAGTAGATGGTGTACTCTCCGACGCTGATGACGGGTCCATCCTTGAGGCGGGTTTCCTGCAAAGCAGCAAACGGTGCATGGAAATAGCTCAGAAGTCTGGATAGCGCAGTTTTTTGGATATAACTCGACAGCGATCGACAGTTCAGGGTGGCGAAATTGTGGCTTGTGGCCGAAGACTCCATGACTCCTTAGGTACGGGTCCTAAGGTGTTATGGACCAGAGGCCTTAGTGTGCCGGACGGCGACACCTTTATGCAATGTGTGGGATACTTTCGCGATATAGTTGTGCATGCTATATCGCTCGAACGTTCCCTGTGTACACTCAAACGTCTGCTGGGTTCAGTAGAAGCAGGGGCACCAACGAGCAGGTACCAACAGACTTGTATACACACCCCCAAGCAATACTATGGGATTAAATCTCGGCAGCGGCAGTATAAACTTCTAAGGCGCTATTCATACTCCTCAACGCCAACGCATCACGCGCGTGACGCGCGGACGTGAGTCCTTTCTACGCGCATCACGCACTCGCGGAGACTATGAATACTCCAGCGGAGACGCCGTGGCGGAGCGGATTTAAGTGGACCTTAGCTTCTCCAATCAAGCCAGTTCTGTACACGTACCGTTTCTCGAGGCGCGAAGGTCGAATATCACTCCGAAAAGTAGCTTTTTTGAGCACGAATTCGAATGCATTCGAATCGAATTCGTTTTGGACGTGCCTGAATAATTTGTCAAAGTTTCAACTAAACTAAGGCAAGCAGGATTGTACCTAAAAGTCTCAGGTATAGCTTCTCTCCCTCATTTTGAATGTCACCACTTATATTTCGCCAAGGCCCACTGCTCCGCTGCTGGTGATAATCGAGATCGGGAGGCTCACTAGAGGCTTCCATATGTAGTTTACCTCCATGGCCCAAGCCAAATGTGAACCTATGGTCAATCATCAAGCAGGAATTTTCCCAACCAGGCATCTTCATGAAATCCAAATAATGGAGAAAAACGTTGAGGCCCAAGGTCCTAATACAGCGGAATGCTGCGGAAATGACGATATAACTGCCACGATTCGGCGTTTCGACAGCGCTGGAGCATCTTTGAAAAATAACAGTTATACTCGACACGGCGTCGCTGTGGGACCAATCCGATAGGATGTTTGCCGAGTTTCATCGGCTTATAGTTTTTAAAGGCTTGAAATGCCAGGATACAGCAGGAGAGGAATAAAAAGAACTAGTGACAGGATGCATACAATAAAAAAGGATTCTGCAAAGTTAATGTGGTGAGGGAGCAAAACATCGAAAAAACGCAATTCATATTCTCTCGAATTTCTGGTCTGTAGTATTGCGGGTTTCACGCGTGTGCATGATTCCCTTTGCAAACGGCGGTAAGGTCCACGCTACAAGTTTTCCCGGCAATCCCGTCAGATCGGGGCCTAAATAGAAGGGAGAGCACACAAATGAAGAGAATGTTTCACAGTTTGGTTGTGGAAGGCGTGAAATGATTTCGAAATAGGCGGTGCAGTACGACGACGCGTCAATCGAACGGAAACCCCTATCTGGGGGCACCAACACTTTCACTAGAATTCGAAACTGAAGCGTCAATAACGACGTCGGCATGAATCTTAAGGCCATTGTTATACCAGAAGTCTGAGACCGCGACAGGTGTGGCTAACTGTTACAAATCGTGTCGGGACCAGACCCACACAGTAGAAAAATCCTGTGGCAAGAACAGTTTGCAGCACCTGTCGCGGTCGCTGGCTCGAAAGGGGGTGCTATGCCTGAAATGTGGAAACCGTGCGGTAATCGGTCGCTGTCGCGGCTGTCCGTCGCAGTGCAGTGCACTGCGACGGGTGTCAGCGACAGCGACACAGCCAAATCCGTCATCGTGCCGGGTGTTTCTTGGCCCTGAGCGACAGCGACGTAGCAGTGCTCTGCGACCGCGACAGGCCTGTCGTGGGGTACAACAATGGTCTAAGGCCGTTGCTATTCCAAAAGTTTGCGTCCGCGACAGGTGCGGACAACTTTCACGAATCGTGCCGGGACCAGGCCCGCACAGTAGAAAAATGCTGTCCCAGGAACAGTTTGCAACTCCTGTCGCGGGCGCCGGCTCGAAAGGGGATGTCATGCCTGAAATGTGGAAACCGTGCGGTAATCGGTCGCTGTCGCGGCTGTCCGTCGCAGTGCAGTGCACTGCGACGGGTGTCAGCGACAGCGACACAGCCAAATCCGGCATCGTGCCGGGTGTTTCTTGGCCCTGAGCGACAGCGACGGCTGGCCCTCAGCGACAGCGACGTAGCAGTGCTTTGCGACCGCGACAGGCTTGTCGTGGGGTATAACAAAGGCCAAAGGCCGTAGTTATATACCAGCGGGACGCTGCGGAAATAGCAAGACAACTACCACTTATGTGCGTCCTAAGTGTGCTGAGGCATGCCAAAAGGAAGAGTTGTCCTAGGAAAACGCACCGGAAGCCCGCACCAAGCAGTTATACACGCCTCGGCACTGTATACTGTATCCTGGCGGGACCTATGCACCCCGTTGGAAATTTGCCAATTTCCATCAGCTGATTATTTTTCAGGTCTGAACTTGTTAAAACACCACCAAAACAACATAACGAGCACTGCTATGACAGAAGCGATGGATTTCTTGTGACTTTTTGCAATAAACAAGTGATAGAACCGCGAATTATCGATAAAATACAATTGAAACATCCGGAAGTTCTCGGTCCACAATATTGCGTCAAACACGTCAAATACGCAACACTGCAGACGAGTCCCTGATCCACGCGGCAAGCGGCGACAATGTCATCGCGGGACGTTTTCATTCCGCTGGTGTATAACTATGGCCTAAAGAGACTGCGTTCACTATTGAAGGTTGGCACAAACTCGGTGTCTTATGCTATAACATAGGTGCACCGAGTTTGCGCCAACCTCCACCGGGGAACGCAGTCTCATTAGGTTTCATGCCGACGTTACATAGATTTGAATGTCCGCAATCTCAAGATGTGAATGTCGAAAAGCGTTTGAAGCCCTTTCAAGTGGAGTAGGCATAAAATCTGTCCATATCAGAGAGACACTTCCAGCCGCAGTTGTACACAGCCGCTGTTGCAACACACAGTGCAAGCGCAAAGTCCCAGCACGATTAACCTTCGTCCCTGCACCTATCTTCAAGATGCTTGCTGCTGCAGCGGTTGTCTGCAACTGCGGACCGGAATATCGCTCCGATATGGGCAGCGCGTTCGATTTAACGCAACCATGGGAAGAACATTCATCAACCAATAAACAAATGTTTAAAAGCTCATGAGTTCGGATGGTGACTCTGCTATTAGAAAGTGCTAGTTTGCAGTTAGACACCATAGCCTTCTGAAACAACTATGCTCTAGAATTGGAATAGAAACGCTGCTTTTCAGCTGTTCATCTCGGTTGCCAGTGAACTCGACAAGAATCCAAAGGAGTATAGCGCGCCTGGATCGCAGACGGATTACCATTTCAGGTATAAAAATAACTACATAGCTTACAGGGTTAATCTTTCGAAGGAGACATATTTCAAAGATAGCTCTACAGTTAAACCAAAACCTCCCTCCTAAATAGCTTTACTGAGCACGTATTTCTTACCTTAGTAAATTTTTGGGATTACTCAAGTTCATGAATTTCACATGCAGTGCAGTACCCTCTAGGAAACCATCCAGCGATTGCAACGAAAATAATAAGTTAAGTACTTCCGTATTTTCTAGACAACTGAACCCTGTCACTCAATACAACGTGACCGTGCAAGGTCTCTCTGGCAGCAACAAACTCTGGTTCATCTCCTCTGTGTTCGCCACTACCGATTTCGGTTGGTTTCAGTGCATCCTCTAACACAATTGATCCTATTATTTCTATTTTCAGCCGAGGGTCTGCTCACTTGGCTTCCAGCTCCAACAGACCTTCACCTGATTGAGAAATCCGACACGATGCTCCACATCGACTGGGTTCCGCCTGAGATCTTCGACATAGAACAGCGGGAGTTGCTTACTCACTACAGGTAGGAATGGGCTTCTTTGCTCAATTTGTCACCTACAGTTGACCGCAATGTTAAAAGGACATGGTGCGGTTGCGGACTCGCACTAAAACTACGGTAGAATCTGGCACTTTGCCAGATTTCGTCATCGATCGGCGCCAACCTCTCTGCTCACGAGAATACCAGCTGTGGCGCCGATCGATGACGAAATCTGGCAAAGTGCCAGATTCTACCGTAGTTTTAGCGCGATACGCAACCGCACCATGTCCTTTTAACATTGCGGTCAACTGTAGATTCTCAGGATGCTCGAAGTTTTCGCAAACTTTTGCCCTTTCAGAGTCACCATTGCTCCATTTGACCCCAGGACAGGAGTTACAGGACCGAAGAAGAACTACACAGTGCCAGTGCCTGGAAACTCGATCAAGTTTGAAGGTCTGACGCCAGAAACCGTCTACAACATCACTGTTCAAGCTGGAACCAACTCTGGCTATGGCCATGTCCTTTGGGGTACCTACAGCACCCTGGCTCCTGGTCAGCCACATATCATCAGGCTCATAAACAGGTTAGTGTGAAAGGAGAGCTCTTTTGCTATCAGCTTACCTTCTCGAATATCTGTGTCTTAAAGGACCCCAACAACATTGCATGTGGAATGGGAGCCCGTGTGGGGACGCGTTCACAGTGGATATATTGTGAGTTCGATCTCATAATAATAAATTATAAATAAACTAAGTCCTAATATGTTGCAGCTGACCGCTCGCTCCCTGCACTCAGTCTATGGCAACGTTCGTATCAATCAAGTGAAGACTTTCGACGTTGAAGCTTGGGAGTCGGACTATGTCATCCGTGGTTTACATCCAAGCACCGTTTACAACGTTACATTGAAGCCTAAGGACCAAACTGAGGTGGGAGTCACAGTTTCTCCAGGAAAGGTTTAATTACTGAAAAGTCGTTTAAGGTTGCATGGGGAGCATATGCCACTTTGCCACCCGGCTGGTTCCTCGTCAAGAATCTCAAGCAATGCGACAAGACTGACTTCGCCGTCTCAATGAGCTGGGAGCCGGTTGAACTCAACATGGCCACAGACTATCAGGTTAGAGATTGGGAATCTGTTTTGAGGGGCTGAAGGCTAAGTGGTGTGATGCGGTCTCGTATCTAAATCCATTTAGGTGCGCTATCTCCGAATGAAGGACAATGCAGCCAGCTGGATTGAGGAGAATCCAAGAGAAAGTAAAGAATTGCTCTGTCCCAAGGTCAGTCTCCAGCTAACAATCATTAAAATCAGATTATCGATATGTCGGATTTCTTCAGGATGGATGTGGCCGCTTATGTTACCTGGTGTTCAATCTGCCGAACAATCCCACCGAATATGTCTTCCAGGTTTGTGCTGATGTGTCGAACTAGTCGCTTGAAGAATACAATGATAGCGGTATAGCCGAATTACTGATCGGATCCTACACGCTACTTTTTGATTGGTTGGGTGCAGTTGCCCTCTGCTGGAACTAGTAGATATTGGGAGAATGGAGACAGACTTAGTCGGCGTACTAGCCCATATCCTGCATTAGTTGTCTTGGGCTCGTGAGAAGGACTTAATATCTTGAGTTGTTTAACAAATCTGAAGGCGAATTTTTAAATTTGAACAAGGTAATGTTCCTAAATGTAGAGTTACTTCTGCCGAACTTCTCATGTGAACGCTGAACTCTGATTACAGGTTCGCGCTAAGGTCGACGGAGAGTGGAATCACTGGAGGTCGGCGCCACGCAAGGTGATCACCGGAGAGACTGCTGAGGTTGGTGTTTGCCCTCTTTAATGAACTGTTCTTGATTTGATTCGGATGAGATGTTGTAGATTCGTCGAAGCTGCTGCATTGTGCCTCCCCCGTACATGGTGGAGAACATTGGAAGTCCTGGCTCATGGTGGGAGGTGGATGTTGGACCTGCAGCCACAGAAAAAGACGTCACGTGAGTCGACTTTTCACTTCCATGAGCTATCTTTTGGTGGCCTTTCCGCGACTCGAGCCTCCTCTTGCCCCGAGTAATGTTGGCCAGTTAGCGAGTGCGCTATGAGTGGATCAGCACGAAAACCAGTTTCTCGTCCGCTCACTTGAACGCGAACACCCTTTGATTTACTCTCAAAAACACTCAGCTATGGGATTCCGGATTGTCAAAAGTGGCGTAGCAAAGGCAAAAACGTAGAGGCCAGGCTACTCCCGCAGCGCGCGCCCATGGTTTCATGAACAACATGATGGAGTGAACTTGATCCCCCCTGTACTTATAGGCAGTCAGGCGCAGAAAGAAGATTTCTCCAAAGGAAATTATCTCAATGTTGTACAGGAATTACTGTTCCACATTTCAGCCGATACTATGTCGTGGTGGACGAGCGTGATCCCCCTGGAGAGTCCAACTGGACGGAGCTGACTGACAAGGTTCTAGAGACATTTTTCGTTCTGCTTTTCTCATATGTACACCATTGTTTCGGTGTGGTGACTTACTCTATCCTCACTGAGCAGAGGTTGAAGAGATTATTCTTTTCAGGTGACAGCAAATAAGATGAAGATTCCCTACTATGTTGCTGCCTCTTACGATATCAACACCCTCACTGAGCCCAAAAAGGTGAGAACATCTTTTGGAAGTGGATCTTTGCTCTCTTTCAGTTCTAAGATCCCTCGCTGGTACGAGTCCTCAGACCCCAGAACTTCAATGCTCAGCAAAGCATGTAGCTTTCGGAGTGTTCCAATAACTCATCGGCATCTGTAGCTGATTTGAAATCGCCTTGAATACCACGGCTGAACAAAGCATTCAGAATCCAGCTGTCGGCACGTGTCGATGGCTTGATTCTATTTCCA
Organism: Aplectana chamaeleonis; assembly: GCA_029168955.1. Lineage (NCBI taxonomy): Eukaryota > Metazoa > Nematoda > Chromadorea > Rhabditida > Cosmocercidae > Aplectana > Aplectana chamaeleonis. Next base: position 75,068 of record JAPDOI010000951.1, on the reverse strand, counting down.
TCCGTTTACAAACTTTGAAAGGCGTTGCTCACGAAAGGGAAGTATCCTGCTCTCTTAAAGAAGCGTGAGCTTTGGATCCTTCCTTAAAAAAAAGTTTGGCAGCAAAGAACGACGGAAATGGCCAGGATGTGGCCATCGTGGGATCAGCTGACCCATCGGGTCAGCTCACCCATCATGGAGGAGTTGTCCATACAAAGGAACACTTGCCGGAAAGATCAATTCCTTTATCTCGGGTAATATTAACATTCGAACAAAGCCCATTAGAAACTTCTTATTCTTGAAAAATTCTCGGTAAATGAAAGACGAGGGAAAATCACGAAACTAAGAAGTCTAAAGCACAAAACGATTTGTGACGCTTCGAATTCCGCTGCACAAATCACACTGAAATAGGCAGAGGGGCGGAAATGGAATGTTTTTGGGGTTTAGAAACAGTTTTTTTGCAGATTTTGTGGGACCTTTTCGGTATTAGTTCCTGCACTTACCCGTGCGAGAACATTGAGACATAAGACACGATTTCTATCATGAACACTGCTTTCAAAATATCAATTGCATCTGTGCTTCTATAACATTTCGAGTTCCCTCGAAGATTTTATTCTAGTGAATGAACGGGGCTGCGACGCTAGATCGACCCGCGCGATCGAAACCCCACTGGCCGGTGATGTCGCGAACGCCGCAGTTTCCCCCGTAATGGCCGCGCGTCTTGTGCATTGACTAGACTAAACTTGACAAGGAGATCATACTTCCCAATTTTGATGAAATGTCAATTCGAAAGAGCTAAATAGAATCGTTAACAGGCTGAACATTACCTTTCGTTTTTCTCTTGTACCACACAGGCTGCAGCTTGACACAGTATGCCAGGGAGATAACTGGTTCCGCGGAAACTCATGCGCATTCCTCTTTATGAGATAACTCCAACCGAGAAAATTACGAAGTGGTCGTTATGAAGCAGTTTTCAGAAAGTGTCTGATTTAATTGTCCCACGTGAGTTGACTGCCTTGACATCGGGACAACAAAGGTTGAGTTTCCGAAATTGGTTTTATGTCAAGGAATAAGTGAATTTCATCCCACGTTAGCCCACATACTCGTTCAACGTACTTTGATGGTGTTCAGCCTTGATTTCATGCCAGATCAGAACGTTGTTTTTGTTTGATTGCAGGTTCGAATCGGTGATGGCACGGTAATTGGTGGCTACCTCAACTATCCGCTGGTGAAGGGCAAGAAATACAACTACGAGGTGTACACCGTGTGGAATGTGACCGGAAAGCCAGTTGTGGGCCGCAGCCGAGGTAAGAAAGTGGATGATCCCTTCTGAATGGTCTTCGCAGATATGTAGGTGAGAAATGGAGAGAACGTTATCACACGGTGTAGTGTTTTCTGACACGCGGAAGAATCGCGCAGGCAGCCGTCCGTGGCCATACCGCCGCCGCCCTGATGATGATAAGGAGGGGGTCTGGGAGGCAGTGCGGCTGGGGCGTGGTGACGCAGGGAGACGCAGACGACCGCGTGGCTGATTCCACCACAGCCAGCCCCAGAACCGCCATCATCACCACGAAAACCACCACCCACCACTCCAACAGCAATGGCCTGGTTGCCTGACGGTGAGTGAGCAAGCTGAAATGCTGCGCGCTTTTCTAGCCCGAACAGAACGAATTTGGGTTTCCAGAATCGCCTGTGAAAGCTGCTGCCCAAATTATACCAGGTGCTGCTTGAAACTTGAATGTGCTTAGTACAGTAAAATTTTGACTACCGCTTTTACTCGTTGGATTCAATGAATTTGAGAGAGTTATTTTCCCCCCTATCTCAACTGTCATGCACATTCCAGCAAACCTTCGCGGGGTGAGATTTCAAGTTCTTGGATTCGGGGACGTCTATCGGCTTCTAGAAGATATGAATAAAGCAGTGCTCTACGGCAAGGATTCTGGGAGAGGATCCCTGGGATGAGTACTAAAATTAAAGAGTTCTTAGTAATCGCTTCGTTTTTTTTTTACGGCGCAATCTTTCGCTCGCGGCGTGTAGCATTGTCGATTACAACCCCAAGTGCGTGAGGTCCGGGGTATTCCTAAAGAACTCTGCATTCCAAAGTTCACCAAAAGTAAGAGAGAGTAGCAAAGTTACACCACGGTAAATAAAAGGCGTTATACCACGTTCGCTCAATATTGTTCGTTTTGGCATGTTCTTTGACAGGTTCACACCCCCAGTAACTGCTTTCAAGTGCGGTGTTAGCATGTCAAAACATGCGGGCTAGAGTGATAGTGTTGAAACGATTGATGTTGACTTTGGTGTGACTCTGCTATACACTCGAAAATATGATTGGAAGGATCTTTTTCTCAAAAAGACCGATAGTTGTCTCGAGACGGAGTTTTTGCACCCTGTGCGGGTCTGATAGTGATTGTCAGGCATGTTTCAATACTCGCTGATAAATTATAAGGAAAAAGGTAAGCGATTACTGTGAAACCTTCGCCAGGTGTGCTGTTAGCAATTCAAAGGCATTGGCCCGAATTTGACGTTTGATTAATCCCTTTTGAACTGGGAAAATCGCCTCTCGTTCAGGGACAGCTAGAGACATAAGTCTACACCCACTGATTCCAAGACACGTTTTCAGCGTCATCTATACAACACAAAAGCAGTATTCCACTTTCCCATGAGAGGCACTATTTAAATGAAGTTGCTGGGCCAGGGGCAAAAAAGTTCGCAAATGATACTCTTTGAAATCTTATTCGAAACGCTGCTATAGCAATTTTTTCTGAGCGTAGGCACCCTAACATCTGCTTCCGGAATTTCAAGTGTTTGCCAGTTTTTATCCGTTTTTCGCCTTTTCTATATTCACATTTGCAACAACTTTGTGAGTAGTGTTCTCTCTAGACGTACGCAGTTGGTGGTCACGCGTGCCTTGGTGGTGGCTACTTCCGGCCCTGCTAGCTGTGGCACTGCTCCTGCCGTGTCTCATCTGGATATGTTGCTTCTCTCAGTGAGTTCATGTGCACCACCCAGAGTGAGGTCTGCATGAATAACTGAAGCATGTCATGTTGAATTGATCAAACCGTGTGCTGACTGTTCTAACCCAGGATTGAGTGTGATCAAACCGAATCTTTCAGCCTCTCCCTTCCTGTCAGCCGGCTGGCCATGGTGGTGGCTGCTACTCCTATTACTCCTAGTCCTACTTCTAATCCTACTCTGCTGTTGCCTGCTGTGGTGCCTTAAGGGGTGCGACATTTTTATATTCTTACCTGTATTTCCACTAAACTACATACTATTCTGAACCCCTTTACTGACATTCTAACACATTCACGACAACGTGGACCATTCATCATACCTTGATTGCCTCTGGTTGAACATTTCATATTGATACAACATGTTAATTTTCTCTAATTTCCTTTTAAATTTTCTGACATTTTCGTTTTTCCTTGAGAAAAAAATTTGAAAAGTTACTAGTTACGGGTTGAAATTTTTAAAGATTAAAAAAAGTTAGGTTTCTCTCAAAAACTGTGCACTCTTCTTTTGTGTCACATCCAATTTCTCTAGATAAACTACTGGAGACAACTAAATATATCTTCTATAAAAATCGTAAGTCTCATCATTAATGGCGTGTGCGGCGCCCGCGATGCTGCAGTCTCCGTCTGCCCTATGCTCTCTTGCTGTCTCTAACCTCCGCTCCGCACCAGAATGCGTAGGAACCATAAGAATTTCGCGGGTTTACAGATTTTATGCACACTACCGCTCGTAGTAATTGGAAGGAGCATTGGGACGCGTTTTCGCATAATTACTAGCGTTCTTTTTTAACAACTTTCTTCTAAATCAATGTTTCAAATTCAGAAAGATTTTTTACGATCCAAGTGAGGATGCTTATTCAATAATATATTGCTGACTAAGGTTTAGATTCGAAGAAAAAGTTTGGCTCGTATTTTCCAGATCGTTAAATAGTACACATAGCGCTGTGCGGCCGCAAACTTTTTTTACATGCTGTATGACACTAAAAATTTTACCCCCAACGTATTTGTTCAAACCTGAACCTTTGCACTCATGATACCGTTGAGTAGCCTTTTTCTCCATGATCTTAAATATTTATCAGATTCAAAAAGGATGCAATTCAAAAGGAGTTATCAAAAAAGAACGCTAAAAACTTCTCGCGTCTTCTGACCGAATTCTGCGAGTGGTATTGTACGTCAAAATACTCTGCATGTAAAAAATAACTGAATGGATTTACTCTAAAAAAACATATCGATCTATGCACAGTTGAGTCACAGTAACGGTTTGATAATCGTACCACTAACTCGTTTTAATACCAATAGCTTTTTCAATCACTTTCAGCCCAGACCGGTAGGTTTTGGCGATTTGTTTTTCCATCAAATAATAACTGTCTCTGTTAAATTCCCAGGACAGTTCTGACAAAAAATTGAAATGATGGGAGAAAACTAGAACCATCGTTTATACAAATGTGATTTTGATTTGCGAAGAATTGATTGTCATGGTTTTGAAAACTAATTCCACCTTTTTGTCTTTCACTCTTCTCTTTTATTGACATAAGGATGTTACTCTTTTATTACTAGATAGTAGCGGGAGGAAAAGCGAAATTCATTGAGTGAGAAAAAAAAATAAATGAAGAACTGCAGAAAATCCAGAGAAGTGTCCATGACCACCGTCTCTACAGAAAGATTAGTATAAATAGCATTCCACTAATACAACTCGGAAATCGTGCTTAGCAGGAACCGAAGACTAAAAACAAAAAAGCGACATTTGGAATGATTTATTCTATGTATCCATGAGGAAAATTTTCAAGTCCGCAACTCATAGATCTTAAACACTGGAATCCATCAATTTTTATTTTATATCGCCCTCAAATGTCTTCGATAGCTCCAAATTCAAATTTCACCTCTGAATGAGGTCTCAAAATCGACCCTATCAAAAATGGAAGCTATCGCTCGTTTGGAAACTCTTGAATCGCTTCTTGCTCTCACTCTATCCTTTTAGTTGAAAGCCGTTCTAACCTTCGACTCTCGAAATCTAATGAGTTACTAAGGCTGAAAAAGTAAGAAACAAGCAGACAACGCAGACCCGCGAACGCACAGCTCTCTCTTGAAACCATCTTTACGTTGCTTCCAAATAGTTTGTTCCTTATTCAATTATTTCGGCGTTCTTAAAAACTTGCCTCAAAAATGCATTTTGAGGGCAAAAAAGACCGTATCTTACTATTAGTATTACGTCGCTTGGAAAATTTCGTTCATTTTACCTAATTTATCAAATTACGAACGAATTTCATTCTAATTTCTTGTCTATAGAAAAGAGCCTTGCCCTAATCACCTAATTGTCGTGAATGTGTTCAGAGTAGATATAAAGCATGTCATCATTTTCTCCCCGTTCTTGTGTTTTTCGTGTCTAAACTTCTGAATTTCAGAAGATATCGAACACGAAAAGAGCATAGGAGGATGGTAACCAATGGACAGCACGTGCCACTTCTCGAGGAGGTACCTATATTTCAGAGCTTTCGACTTTTCATGCGGCCTCTGCTTTCTTTTTTTTCAACATGTGTACTCAAGAGCCTGACTTATGTATATGCTCATCACTCCTTTTCCGCACCCACTACCGAAAACTCGATTTTCCTGACCGTAGGCTAAATATCTCTGCTGAAATTTGTTCAAATTCACAGATCTGGTCATGCTCCTCTCTAGTTACCGCTGGTTTACCCTGGTGATCTAATGGTCATCTATAGATGGTTGTCAGCTTCATCAGTCAATTATTGACACTGATATCGGAGAGATTCAAAATTCAAATTGATAGTTGTTTTGTTAGGACAAGTCCGGCATGGAAGCGAATCTGCGTTCACTGGAAGAACGACTCGACAAAATGCGAGGAGCTGTGGATGGCCGATGTGAGTCTTCCACATGAATTCAGTCCAACCATTCCCAGTCTAATTACTGGGCCATTCCAATAGATGACCTCTGAACTTGCTTTTTGTCGTTATGGGGTCGAAAACGATCGAATTCATCACCCATTGGGGAAAAGGCCTTGACATGGGCGTGGCCGCGTTTCATTGAACACAGCAAACCACATTCGGGGGAAAACCGCATATTTGTTAGCTCCGAAAACGGCACGCATAAACCGGAAATTCCCAGCCCGCCATCACCTCAGACGACCCCCAAAAATCTCCCGATCATCAAGACTATTGATTGATTGAGATTGATTGGTATCGCTTCAGAAATTGAATCGAACACTAATGAGTTTGGAAAATGGTTCTCACGATAATAATGCGTTGGAGTGTGAGGCGTGCGGTCTGGGAGCCGAGGTTGCTTTGGGGAACGTGCTGGATGGAGGCTGTTTTCTAAAACGGGTGTGGTCAGAGTGGAACCGGTATTGCACTGTGCATGATGACCTTTACAGCAAACATTATCGGCCCAAAGTTCGAAGTTTTGTCTTGAAGAACTTAATCGGATGGGCAATATTGTGAAGTCACAACATTATTACATAATTAGAGCATTTCGGAGAGTGTTTAAGAAGTTTTTGATGTTGGAGGGACGTGGAAAATTCAGTAGTGTAACTTTCTTGCCATACCTACAGTTTGAAAAAGTTAGTTTATGCAGGCGATAGTAAATAATTAAGCGATGAAGACTTGGGGTCAGCAAGCCATCCGAGAATTTTGATGGGTTCTCCGAACTTGGGGAACCTGATTTAGGATTCGACTCATTTTGATAAAGTGTTCTATTATTCTTGCCTAGTAAGCTGACACTACTACATTTTTCTCGATGTGAGAGTATGAATTGTCGCAGGTTTTGTAAATCTTCTTCCTATCAGGGACCTTTGATGCGAGCAAGATAGTTTCGTAAAGAGAAACATTCTTATGTAATAGTCTAGGGAATAATTCTCAGCGTGCTTTTCGAAATTAGAAATTGCTCACTAAATTAGGAAAATCTTGGCGATATGTCTTGTTCAAAGAGGAATCATTTTTCTTTAAAATAGTATAGCTCGTTTTTCAACAATTTTTTTCGTCGATTTCCAGATTGATCAAATAAAGGGCTAAGCAGAAGGTCGCTTCATTGATCAGAAAATCAGCGGGAGAATATCCGATCTGAAAATTCAATTACACTATCTTGTAGGGCGAAATCTTATATTCCAATGTGACGCCAAAATTCTTGAAATTTATCTGCGATGACAATTTGATCAGCAGAGTACTATCCGTTATTTTTAACAATTGCTTCACCTCTCTACCAATTTTGTCGTTGTCATTCTGCCACAAATTGCTCAGCCGGCTGTCAAGAGGTTCATAGGTAAGCCAGGCTCCCATCGAATAGAGATTTCAAAAATTCCGGCCTCATGTTATAGGCCGTTCGGGAAAAAAATACCCAACCAGCTTGTGTAATTCAGTTTTTCTTATCAGATCCTTATTGACTTAGAGGAACAAGCGAGACCTCTTTTTGATCCTCGACTTCATCGATCCGAAAATCGATAGAAATTAGATACGTGAAAAAAAAACAGCTACACTCTTTTGTAAAGCAAAAAAAATCAAAATTTCCAAAAACGAAATTTGAAAATTCAATGAGAAAAACGCAAGAACGCTTTTAGCAATATTAAAGAAATAGGATAAATGATTTATGTGCGGAAAATTATTCTGTGGCTGTTGCCGTTTAAAATTTGTCTATACTTATCTATAATTTTTATTCCACTGTACGTAGCGCACTCTCCAATAGTGCCAGACGAGCGCTTTTCCGATTCCTCCCACTTTAGTTTGAATTGTGAAACACCAATGCTTCCAATTGACGGCACTTTATGACCATCGAATGTGCGAATTTCATTTCGAGGCGCTGTATGTATGTAATATACGTGTTTCGTCTGAAGTTTGAGATCTTTTCAGGGAATAGTCGGTGAGGACACTGTTACCTTAGTGGCCTTATAGGGAAAATGGCATATCTAGAAAAGCATTCCAAGTTAACATTCACGATAATCTCATGAAAAAAACCGTTCATGCTTTATTAACATCCTTTTCAGAAGGGTTTCAAAGAAATGTATTCGGACTCCCTCTGAAGTATGTACATGCTGTCCTTATAGGAATGAAAATCCGCTCCGCATTTGCGGAATACAGCTTTTGCAGCACGCAAAACGATGTTAAGCGTGATGGGACAAGGGGTAATCCTGTCGGAACTCGTAGTCCTACCGTGATTATCATCGTGCCTTGTGCTGCAACAGCGTTCAGCACGAATTTTTTTCTCCTAATTTTTTGTCTCTTTGGCTACCTGAAAGTAAATGATGATATTCAAAATGAGCACATCTTTTAACCTTCAAAAATTCATGATTTTCAAGGATTTGAAATTGTAAAATACCTCTGTGTTTACCAATGGAAGCACTACGATACTGTCCTTCCGGAGCAAAATTTCGCTCCGCTGTTGCGGCACGCAGCACCATGAGAATCGTGCTGGGACTACCGTGTCCCAGCACGATTGACATCCCCGCTTGCCGCAACAGCGGTAGTCTGCAGCGGCGCAGCAGCAGAATTTCATTTCGATGAGGATAATATGTATGTACCGCCCGTAGAATTTGGTCAGAACGCGCGCTCGGACGCGTCTTTAGCGTCCTTCATTAAACTCCCTACAAATTAACTCCTTTTTGGATCTGTAAAATTATTCAAGGCTCTAGCAAGAAGAGCTATCTAACTGTAGTGTTTGCAAGGGTTCGAGTTCAAACAAAAAAAGAAGCTTGGGTTGAAGATTTTAGTGTGCCATACGGTATACAAGTACAGTATGTGCCTGCACAGCGCTATGCGTGCTGTGTAGCGATCTGCATATGACATCTCAAACGTTTTCGTTTGATTCTAGACCCTGACAAATATTATGTTTTCGAACATCACTTCATACCTTAATGTATGGTAACTTTTCAGATTTGGAAAAAATGATTTTGAAGGAAGTTATTGAAAAAGGACGCTAAAGACGCGATCCCCTGCCCGTCCCTGCCCGCCTTTTGACGAAATCCTACGAGCAGTACTGTGCATATATACACCCAAGACATGAAATCAGACGAAAAAATATTTTTTCGGAAATTTTATTTCAGTGGTCCGTTTATTATCAATAAGGTATGAATCTGCAAACATCTGTGAAGTTTAAACCGTACTATTCTGAACAACCTATTGGGTTTTGAGTTTGACTTTGCGCTAGCTCACTTGTAAGGCCGGGATCATACTTCCAGCGACGACGAAATGTTAACCATCAGTATCGACCGAAAATCGATATGTCTGATATGCACTGTCGCCGTCGTCGGTCGCGTGAAGTATGATCCCGGCCTAAAACCGGCCCATGACGAGGTTTTTTCTAACTCGGGATAAGTGATGTCTGTACGAACGGTCACTTCGATAGGCGAAGTGAGTTGTGGTAAACGTTTGAGAAATTTCCACTCTCGCCTCTTTTTCTGTGTGGTTTAGCAATTAATCAGAGGGGAGGAATTTAAAATTCGACTAAAAAAATTTGTGAGTAGGCTCCTATTTTTTCTTATCTGTTGTGGTTAAATTTGAGTAACTATCAAGTTGAACCGGTAGTTTATTCTTGATTTTATGGAGGGAATTCAGCAGAATTATTTTGGTAAATCAAGACGTGGACCGAAAACTTTGTAGACGTAGTCATAGATCGAAATATAGGGTTGAGCTCCTGGAAGTAATCTTCAGGAGACTTTTATCTTCCGATTCAGCTCGTGGTGATTTCGAGGATGGTTACATGAAAGGCTACAAAGATGCCAATAAACTCGGATCAGCGCGTGCGGCCAGGCAACGAATGGACGATGATTATGGAGCCAGAGACGATCGCTTCCACGAGGGCTATGCTAAGGGTCTCAAGTAAGGGTTGTTCACATTTTTCTCCAGCATGCTCCTCGCAGTAGAGAGTGAGTGTGATTCAATTTAGGGACGCAGGAATGACCGGTATGACCACATCGATGCACAATCTGGCACAAAGAGGTCCAGGTGGCGGCTACTCGACTGGATTCATGCAAGGCTACAAGGTGGGTTTGCAAGCTCTCTTCACACATGTGAAGATCCGTTGACAATAACCCTGTCCACCGGAGAGGGGCAAAGCGGATCGCTATAAATTCTCACGTCCGCGGCGAATGACCTGGATTCCATGAATTTTTCCTTCTGAGAACGCAACAGAAACCACGTGTCGGCTCCATCAGTTTCAAACCGTGGGTTAAGGGCTGGGTTAGCAATTACTGACAGAGCTTTCTGAAGGTGCAATACTCGAGTTCTTCCGTCTAACTGAGGTCAAAGTTTGAAAAGCAGAAAAAGCGGAGGAATATGCCAATAATGCTGTCAAAACTTCTCACGTCACCCAAGCATATCGTTTTGAAGCTCAGTTACACTTTTACCCGACACATAATACCCTAATCCAATTGTAAGTTTGCGAAATCCACGCTTCAGACAAGGTATGTGAAGGTTGTTTAGAAAAATCAGTCTCTCCACCAGGAATTTGTATTTTCTCGTGCCATTTCTGAACACAGAAATCTATGATGTCTTGTCGACCATCCTGCGTTTCCTCTGAATGAAGTTATAGGCATTTTCGAGGCCTCTAGGATGAGTAAATCCACCCACTCTTCACGCTGTACCAAAAATTGCATCGGATTAAGCACAGTCTTTCTAACGGAATTTGCATTCTGTTTGTCGAAATTCTCAGGTTCACTGTAGGTTACTCTAAATATGTGTGACGCATCGCGTTTTTTTCATTAAAAAAAACAAGAAAAATCTCAAGTTAGGTATAAATTATCCTTAATAATTATGTACCCGTCTACAAAAAAGTTCTGAACCAAACCAGAGACTGAACAGGCAACCGTAAACCAACCGTATCTACCATCTTCTATTGGAAGTCGATAAACCAACCAGCAATGGGAATTTCATATCAGATCTGCAAATTTTCTCATACGATTTGGGAGCCGCATGAGTGATATAAGGTATTTAGACACTCAACGAACTAGCGTATGTACAGGCTATAAAACGGCGAAAATCACATGGTTCCTACGCGTGCTGGTGCGTTAGAGACAGTGAGAGAGCGCAGGGCAGACGGAGGCTGAGGCGTCGCCCGCGCCTTGAATGATGTGAATTACGACGTTTCATAGAGGGTAGGCTCCCCGACTGCGAAAATGTAACTCATCCAACACTGCCGTTATCTTTCGAAAACGTGACACTGACTCAAAATTTGGGTGAAGCACGGCACGTAACCTGGTTGGCTATTTTTGAGCCGATTCTATCCAAGATCCACAAGCTTCGTGTCCATCTCATCAAAGAAACCTTCTATGAAAAAAAACCCCTTCAACTTTGTCGCGAGAAAGTTTGGGCAACTCTTGGAGGCATTATCACATCCTTCGCCGAAAACTTGTAGTTCTGTGTAAAAATATGGATTTCCGCTCAAAGCTGGATTCTCTTTACATCTTTCATCGTTGCACGTGTGCTTCCATAGTCCTTAGCAGTGAGTTCCCCCTTATTAATTCGATTGATATTTTTTCTCTATTTCTAGTGTATGTTAATTACGTCAATGCCTTCACGTATGTAAATGGCGGCTACATCTGGGCTTATTTAGTGCTTGGGTGGTTTTTCGATCCTCCACATTAATCAGGAATTGAGCTTGAACTTTTCTTCCGTATTTTTTATCAGATTTATACTTCTGGTGCTCTTTGGTGACTGCCCTCTTAGGCACTTATGATCTCGTGTGGTTTTTCAGGGAATGTGTTGACCTAGTCCTCCCCAGCTCATTGCAATAAAATAAAAAGAGATTCCGAATCCCTAAGCTTGCTCGATATCCATCTGATATTAGTGACAGCGATCCGTACCGCTTCAGAACAGCTTAGACAACATTTTTGGTCACATACGTCAGTATCACCGCGGGGTTAAGAAGGATCATGGGGAACTGAGGCGATGGATGACCTCATCCCAACAGGGATTAGTGAGTGGTCGGTGCATAACGGTGTCAGGCTGCTCATCCACGGAAATCCTCCTACTTCCATTCTCGGAGGTGATTTTTACGCCAAAACAAATTGCTTGCCGCCTGTCTGATCCTAGTACGAGACATCTAATCCTTCAACTTTTTCATGAATCTGTCAACATTCGCAGGACAAACAGCTTCCCCATAATAGCCCACTGTAAAGTTAGACCAAAGAACTCAGATTTATTTCAGGACGGAAACTCAGGAATTTTCGGTGATCGCGTCACACCATCATTGATCTCCAGGTTGGATGAACAGTACCCTGGACAAGATGATTTCAAACAGGGATATGTGGACGGATTCAAAGAGGGCTCATCCAGCAGAACTGGAGAGCGAAGGGTATGCATTCTAAGAGAATTGCACGGTTGCGAAATGGGAGCCACCCATTCAACAAGCGTTGCAAAGATATTCAACGTTGCAAATCTGTGCACTATAATTTGAAAATTAGGCTCAACATTTATCTTTCAAGTGAACATTCCATGTCAGCGCTTTCATATAACTAGAAAAACATCCTCCACTCTTAACCTTCAATTTCAGGTGTAGATATACTATTGTTTTTCGATTGGGAATCAATGTAGCATTCGGACGATACTATATGTATGAATGCAACTAAACCACTGATTACCCGAAAATTTTATTCATATGAACGTAACCGATCCGGAAATTGAAATTGAGAAAAAGTTTCAAAATAACCAATGACAAAACTTTCAATGGATCGCAAGTGAATGATCTGCTGTAATTCCTGTTATGACGCATGCTTCTTGGATTGAGATAAATCAAACGAGGCAGTTAAAATTACGATTTAGATTTTAACCGAAAATTTTTGTTTGGAATGTATCTTTCCAAGCAAACTAGTAATTCCAGGGTAGATCAAAATTCTAGTTGTATTTTGATTCAGTCGGCAGTGCATCCCAACTGATTTGCGTCTTTTTTTTGCAGTACCTGCACTTTTTGCACAAGAAGATTACAAAGACTCATCGAGGGAGCTAATCCTTGCTGTGCTACGAAGGAGAATTTCCGTGCAGGAGAGTGCACGGAGATTTTTTCCGAGTATAGGTCAATTTTCAGAATTTTGTCTGTCTTGATATGAGACATTATTATTGAGAGATTTGAGAGGTTTCTGACTAATCGGTGTGGCCTCGTCACTATGCGCTAAAGACTTTTCTGTTTCATTTTTTCTCTTTTTTGTCTCAGAAATTATTACATTTTCAGACGTTTGAGGATACCCGACGTCTTCAGCAGTCGCTCACGGAGCTCACCGAAAGGCTCACTTCTCTCGAGAAAACCAAAGGAGATGAGATTCACTCGACAAAGATCTATCACGTTTGTGAGTGTCCTTCCTGAATAACTATCAAATATAATTAATATTACAAGATATAATAAAAATTATTTTCGTAGTGAGGCATCATTTTGGATTTTGAAGTCGTACCCTGCCCAGACCTTACAGACTAACAGAACTTTTCCGAAGCAGCCCCTTTTAGCCGCATTAATTCTTAGTTCGGCATGACCACTAGGCTGGGGTAGAGGGGTTGGTCCGGTCCGCACAGAATCCGAATCCACCCTAACTAGAAATCCAGCATTCGTCTGGAAATTCTGAACTCCGAAGGTAGCATCCCTCGAAGGACCTCAGACAATTTAGCGGACTAACTAGTATAGTACCATGGATACTCATAAGAGTAAAGTGTGCCCGAATGAGAATGGCGACCCACGCGGTCGGCGTGCTTGGCAGGCGGCCGTCGCATGTGTCGCCCTCGGACGAGTGTTGGATTTCAACGACGGCCGTCCCCTCTCCCACTGATTGATCGGCGCAGTGCTTGCTGTCAGCCGGTGCCGGCCTCGTTCGTTGTCGATGGCGGTGGGGACTATTCGCATGCTCGTCCGAGAGCGGCGAACGCGACGGCCTTCTGCCAAGCACGCCGGCCGCATGGGCAGCCATTCTCATTCGGACGCACCTTATTTGCAATTTTGGCCAGCCACCTAGCTCCCCCCCAATTTTTCTAGGAAACTATGTAGCTACTACATCGCTTTCTTGCATTTCCTACAACTGCAACTGCAATTTTAACTTTTACATGCACAACTAAAATAGATGAGCGAACGAACCCGTACTGCTCTCTAGCCTTAGAAAAGAGCTCATTGTCCACGAATTTGGAGAATGCTTCCACATTATCTGTGACATTTTGAGGCCAATGATTTCATATGCTTAACGCAATGTGACAGCTACTAATTCGAGCGTTGAGCTTTCAACAAAATCCATTCTACTTACAGACAATCAGCAGCCAGAGACCGTTGGCTACACCTCTAGTGCTCAACAGCTGGCACAAGAACTCGAAGAAATCAGCAGCACATCGCGCAGAAGCACGATGAGGAGACATTATACTGTAAGTTTAAAGAGAAGACCCTTGTCCGTTGCTCTGAAGGTTATTCTCTCGATTTCAGCCAGGAGACTATCTAAGGGAAGCAGCGGAGAGTGGTAGCTATGGTACTCTCGGAAGGAACAGACGATCCTTGTCTGCGTCAGCTCTTGCTCGAGGTTCAATATTCGTTTTTAGTAGTGTAAACGGGTGACAAACGAGGGGACTCCTTTCATGCACCATACTTCCTGACAATATTGGCCGTCTAGCGCTTTGTTCCACTCAAGGGCACCCCTCTCCTTCCATATCTACATAATTGCGCAACCTATGTTCATGAAAGGGAAATCAAGCTTGCTTCTCCGCCAATTTCAAAGTTGAATGCCTAAAAAAAACGCCCCTAGGATTCCCTTCCATCTTCTAATTTCTATCTAACAGCTTTGCTAATTTTTCCAATTAATCGCTGATCTGATTTGCGTATTTGCATGAACTGATTGATGCATGTTTGCCTTCTATTTAGACTCATCAGCTATGGAGAGTCGTACAATGGAGCAACGATCTCGTCACGCATCTGGCACTGGATCGTCGTACATTACACGAGGGATGGCCGATCGACAGGGTACAGATACCTATGCGAAGCGCTACAACTATCGCAGTCGGTCGGATGTGGGCAGCCCTCGACGCTATGCCAGCCAAACTCTGTTGGATGGTTCACGGCCTGGTCCGAGTACACCGCATGCGCGTCGGGACGCGTTGAGCACGCTACAACGAGAGCTAGACACTCTAAGTCGCTCGCCGGACAGGTCAACGCCGCGCGGATATACTTCTGACACCGGCAATCAGTACGACACCGTGCGCTCAAGAGCGCGTGGAGGATATTCCAATTATGACTATGGTGAATATCTTACACTTCTTCCTTCCCTTACTGTATCTATTAACATTTGCTTGCTGATTTCCACTCCGAATGCCGTGTTTCACTATTCTAGACACCTTCTCGTCGTCGCGTCATCACGAGACGCGAAGTTCCGCTGCTGGTGGAGCAAGCGGAGGCGGCGCCACTGGGATCACCGTCCCACCTGCCAGATATTCTGCTAAAGGTACGTTATTACCTAACCTAACTGCCTGCATATCGACTGTATACCTTGCGAGAGTGACATTCGGTTGAGGCGTGATTTATTAATAAACCAGATAGCACATAGGCAACAGGGTAAAGCATGACGCTGTGATTGATTTGCGAGTGGTGCGGCCCCCTCCCATCGGCCTGAAATTTTATGCGGCCCCCTTCCCTCTTGCTTGAGAATTACGCGGCTCCCAGATGTGTAGTGAGAGTGGCCTTCGGATCAATAAAAAATCGAAGATTTCTGAAAACAATTGCCACATTTCAGGCTACTTTTAAAAATGATTCTATTCTACACCCTGTCCCAAATGGGATGACAAGCGAATAGTCCAAAGAAGCTGCGCTCCCTCTGCGTCTTTGACATTTTTGGATTACGGTGAGACGCAAACACGTATTTCCGTATGCAAATACGTAGCATGGCTTACCGTAATCCAAAAAAAGATGACTCTTCGAGCTGTTATCCATATCTTGAAACACTTTCCCTGCCACGTAAAAAAGAATGTCCGTATCAGGGGTGAGCATCGCGAGCATTTCGAGCAAAAAGAAAGCAAAAGAGTAATGAAGTATGTGAAAAAAGACGTGAGAACGTCAAACATGGTAACGTCATTGCGTTCGCGAAGTCTTACCGTAGCCAAAAATGTCAGAGACGCAGAGGGAGCGCTGCTTCTTTGGTCTCTCCGCTTGCCACCTCGTTTGGGACATGATATATCTGAATTTTCAAACCTCCTGTAGCGCTCTATATCAACAATTTCTCATGGTGGCCAACAAAGGCTGCGGCCCCCTTCCTTCCTGCCGCCCAATGCTGCGCCCCCCCTGTGATCCTCAGAGCAGGAGCCTAACCTCGGTGGGCAAGCCCTCTATAGTAATTTTATTTACTCGTTGACCCTGATTTTCGACGCTATCCTGCTTCTTATAGTACGAACATCACAAATGTTTCCCTTGGAAAAGTGAAGAACGAGGTTCATCGTGAGCAAAGCCTTTACTACTTCACGAAAAAGGCATAGACTACACACCAGGCGTTGCGATCACACAAAAAAAACGTGAACATTAAAAAAAAACAAAAATGATGACGACTACACGGTGATTTAAATATGATGACAATGTTCCAGATCTCACTCCGTCGACATACCGCATTTCCTGTCATTGAACACTCCCCCTCCAATTGAACCCCTTCCTCTAATTGAACCCCCTTTCAGTGGAGGTTCAAAAACAGAACACCCCCTCTGTTATGCCCCCCCCCCTCAGCTGAAAAGGCATTGTAGACCTAGTCCTACCGGGCGTGAACTGCAACGCGCTGTCGTCGCCCAAAAGTCGACACCCAAAACCTTGTTAACATTTTCGAAGAGATTGATCTTGATGAGGACTTGAACAATTACTTTATTGCTGATGATCTCCGAGTAACTCATTATTGTCCCACTTTGGTTTGCCTAATAAACCTCGTTTGCCCATATTCACTTTTGAATTCTCGGTTGAAAATTAGAGCCTCCCCTCTATTTGAACCCCTTCCTCTAATTAAACTCTCCTTTTGGAGGAGGTTGAAAAATAGTACACCCAGGTGTTCAATTGCAGGGAATACGCTATGTGCGTGTCCAATCGCCTTTTACTGTCTGTTCTTTTCTGTGAACCTCTCTCTTGAAGCGTACCAAATTTCGGAGCGTGAAGTGGTTTTTGAAATAAATGGTGGGCAGAAGCCTGAGGGGTTCCCAATGTGTACCAAATAAATACCCTCGTAATCATCTTCGACGATCGTTCCTACTTCCCGTGTGCGAACCTAGCGAACTGCTCCAAAGGGATCATTCTTAAGCAGATGTCTGCTTGAAAACGTATCATAGCTGAAGTCTTCGGACCTTCTACTAAAAGGACGTAAAAGCAAGTTGCTGAATATCATACGCGGGCTCTGTCAATATCAGCGCACCCACATTTTGGTTATTTTTTGCATTCCTTGAGGAGGACATACAGGCGGCAAAGTTTGTGATCAGATGCGGTTGAAGGTTCTTCCTCGAATTTCGCACTCCCTCTGATTTTCTTTGATAATCGCTCGATTTTACAAAAGAGTTGGTGACACATATACGGATCGATAGGAAGTTCTCGGGCTCCGGTTGCTCCAAGTTGCTCCAAGTGGGCAACGTATGCTCCAAGTTTTACGCCTGTACGTCGTCAGGCAAACGAAAAAAAGTTGCAGGAATGCAGCTATTTTGAACACTGGCCTGAACCAAAATGGATTCCGGCAATCTGCCCTTACGTTCTTTCCGTAGAGGTCCAAGGACTTCAGCTACGATACGTTGTCAAGCATACACTATCTGCGTTAAAATGACTCTATTGGAACAGTTCTTCACGGTCACAGGCCCCAGTCAGAGTTGGCCAATCGACTGAGTTCCACCCGGTCGATATGCACCGAAATAGTGACAGTTGGGTGTAGAAAATCCACCGAATGAGTCCGTCTGCTAGCGTTCGCAATCCACCCAGTCTATACTGGTGTTCCACGCGCACACACGGGCAGGGCCAGTGCACCCGAGGTCAGTTCTCCGCCCCGGACTTGAACAGACCCGATCGATTTTGCGACTAAGTCTGACGAGTAGCAAAGTTCACCGTAGCCCACTCAGTGACGAGTTCTACTGAGAAGAATCGGGGACCCTCAGTTTGCTTCATAAACCATTATGTGCTCCGAAAGTTGTGCATTTTCCAGAATGCATGAATCTTTCATTTCGGGATGAAATATACTCCAGCCAATTGCATGCTTTTGCGCGCGTATGCTGCGTCTCCTTCTCCCCAACACTTCCTCACGTTCTTCCCCCTCGCTCTGCACACGCACGCGAAGGATCAATCTAAATTACGCTCCGAAATAGAGGGTATGCATGGTTGCGAGCGAAGAGCATTCATGGCATGCATGCTATTTATAACCCTTGTATCCTATATACTAAGCATTCCATTATATCACAAATACTATTCCGAAAGAGCGCTCCTACCCTGGAACCAAGTCCTCATCGACCTCATATCCGATAGTTCTAATTTATCAAAAAAAAAACAGGTTTTTGCAGGCATACTGAAAGCCAGTCGTAACCAAGCTAAAGTTTCTGAAAGTCATGAAGCGGATACATACTTATCATACTAAATAACTCTGCAATGTACGGTTACTGCCTGTTCTGAGAATGCGATGCCTGATTAATAGATTCCCATCGCACCCTAATGTAAATCTTCGAAACCCAGAAAGCGGGCCTAGAATCCCTTATAAGTACTTCAGGTACATTCAGTGACATTTGGGGGAAGGTGTTAAACAGGCGTAGATTCATGCTGTGAAGCATTTGAATAATTCCCAATAACGTCAATGTTTGGGCTCACTGAAGACCCAGACTAATTTAGGAGTTGTATTTGACGTTCTCCCTCTCTTTCAGACTCAGCAGATGACGCTGGCAGATGGGCGGACGACCTCCTAGAGATCGTCTCTGAGCCTATGAACAAGACCCTAGACCGGATGAAAAAATATAGCAACTCCTCAGCCAATGTCGGTGAGTGTACAAGTATTATGTCTTACTTCAACTGACTTATCCTCAGTACATCCCCCGTATCTCCACTAATGAAAAGAGCCATTGTTCCTTGTTCGACTCGGCTTATCTTCTTTGCGGGCTGTGCGAATAGTCCTTCTGGCTGGCGCCAATGATGTCATTGAACTCAAGTTCACTGCTCGGTCGCCGACTTCTCAAGCTGTCGATGACCGCCTAGATAGTGGACAGACAGACAGATTATTCGAATCACGTGTGCAGCGACTGTCTGCAGATTGGATTTGTCCACCCACACAAAGATCTGCAAGCCCGGTGAAGGACACCCGCCTATGAAACTTCTTCCTCGGTGTTTTCCATTGCGTTTTCAGAGACTTTTTAGAAATTTCAAGCATCCCCTTCGGTGGTGCCACCATGCAATGAGTCGAACTGATTATCGTAACAGTGTTTCAATCTCATAAAAAAGGGATATAAAGAATCAAGAGTGCTTCTTCTTTGATATAGTTGAGCCCGCAGACTTTTAAGAAAAAGAAAGAAACGCTATAAAAAAATTGCTTGCTAATTTACGTGAATGGTGTTGAGGTGAACATTACCATAATTGCATCCCACCGAGGATTCTCTCCGAAAATAGGTTTTTTTCGAATATATTAGAGGGACTTCTTACAGAGAAGTGTTTTGGGAACTCGGTAGTTCTAAAAAAAAAGAGTATTCCGCCTGTAACTTTGCTCAAAGAGTATCTAGGTGCCTCTGTAGGACATTTTCGGGATCTACGTTTAAAATTGGCTGTAAAATTAAAAGCCCTCTCGTCGTATTCCATTGATTGAATGTAGGAGACGCTACCATTGCGGTAGGCCGTACGGCATTCACAACACCACATGTCAATGAGGATTCAATCACGAACGGCGGCCTAACACCGCAGCCCTGTTCCTCCACTACATATACTAAACTTGACAAAACACCACTCATTCCTTCAAAGACGGCCAAGTTGACTAAACATACTTCCCTTGTTAGTTCAAACTCGCTGAAGTGTCATCACTGTTCGAAACGAATGAAGGTACCAAAAGTAGTATTATGTACGCCCCATACCCCTGCACACCCCAAAACTTTTTTTAGTTTGGTATCGATCTTGATTTTGAAGCTGAATGTGTTCCAGAAGCTGGTGCGTCCACTTCACATGGTGACGCCAAAGAGGTTGTCGAGGAAAAATATCATCGGTCATATAAAGAGGTGAATGCTTTTTTCTTATTGTTACATCCTACTCAGGCAACGGTCGCGCGGTCAGCTCTAAATGGACTCGCGGTCGGTACGTCTGAATAATAGCACCGCCCGCGCGCAACTCCATTAATGTGTTTCTCTATGTTTTAAGTGTTACTTTCTGAGCGCGTCGAGTGCTCACCGTTACCTGAGTAACTCCAAAAGACGCACCGGCTAAGGGCTAATTACTATAAGTATTCTTTTTTCGAAATTTTACTCCTCAACTGCATGCCTGTGACATCCAGCATGTCACTTTAATAAGGAAGAAGTAAATCTTCTGGGATAAAAGCCTGCTGCCATCACTGCTATTTCCATTCCCATATTCCTCATACATAATAGAGAGAGCACATAAAAGAGCGCAACGCAGGAAGAATTTCAAGAATGGATTGCCAAGAAGATCATAGCCTACATATTTGACTCAGGAAGTCGGTGATAGCTTGGCATAAAAACGGAATCGATGGATAGGATGCACTCAATTTCCCACTCAGTGATTGATCCGCTTCAGCATTAGCGAACCTTTCAGCTCTAGACTGCTCAGTTAGGCTTTCACCAATTTTCTACAAATGCTGTTAGTTACAACCTCTTCACCAGACAGCGGAATGAGGGTGGTTTGGCATTCACTTAAAGCTCGTAATATCACGACCTTCTAACGACTGTGAGTTCAACTGTTGGATGAACAATGGAAAGTAAGGTTTGCCTACTGAACACTGCTCAGACAATGGGAGCAGCGGACCGCTGGCGAATATTCGCCAGTTGATCAACAGCTGAATGGCAACTGGCATTTAGCTGGCCAATGGCAATTACGAGGCCGACAGTTGGCCTACACTCCACACCTCGAATATACCGAGCGCATGAGAACGTAGTTATGCAGCAATCGGCACTGGGTTGGAGCCTAATCACCCAGTGGCATTCGCTTGGCGCCGATCTTCACACGGCTGGCACTTAGAGAGTTAACGACTAATCACGTTTTAACATATTTTACTTTGATCACTGATAGCATTGATAAGCCCAGCCGGTATATAAGGCGATTCAGTCCAATGAGTGCTCACTCGGCACTTGGATGCCGCCCGCTCTTGAAGGTGATCTGGTTTTGCTACGGAGGCCAGCATTTTCTGGCAGCTAAGGGGAAATTCTCCACGGCTCCGGGGAGAGAGAGAGAGAGAGAGGTCGAGTGGGTGCTTCACCTCAGACAGTTTCGTAGGCGATTTCCAAAGCTACGGTCTGCGGTGAGAGACCCATTTCGACTCATCGGCTTGCAAGAAGACTAGCGCACCACATCTAAGTGATTGCTCAACAGCGAGCGGACACCGAGAATAGTTTTTGCTCGCCAGGTGAATACCGACGGTCCGACATTCCCATTGTCTGAGTGAGTAACTCAGAGGGGGTTTGGTAAGTGTCCAAGACCAAACAAGCACATTAAGTCCCCCAAAGGCAGTTACTCTTTGTAGAGCTTTTCCTGCAGTTTTTGCTGGTAAACTAACTACAATCAATCGATTTCATTTCTTTCATGACGCAGTTATATCCAATCTCAATGGCAAAATCCTTCCTGCATACGTAACTGTATTCATATTCATATCTATTTCAGGAGCACTCGTCTGGAGGACGATAGATATAGTCGGTGCTAGCGTTGTGTGAGTGTGTGCGGTGAATTCGGTGCTACAATTTTATGGTCAAAATCACCTTTTCATTTGATTTCGTTCTTTTTTCTGCATTTTTATCTAGTTTTTCGATGTTCTCCATACTGCCATATTCTCACATTTATTGTTGAGTTGTTTATATATTTCTCTCTCATTCATCCTGCCCTGCCCCTATATTTCGTCTCAATTTTTATCACTGTCAATGTTTTCACATCATCACTTTCATTCATTCATTCGAAACGACACATCACTTTCAGAGAATATTCTAGAGAGATTCTATATATATATTTGCGCATTTTTGTGTTTGCGTGTGTCTGTGGTGTTGTATTTTTATACAGATTACATATGATAGAAACTGTCACTCGATGACGTCGAATTGCTCAGTTTATACATAATAAAGTGTTTTGTTTTGCTCTGCATGATTCCCATCTACACATGCCATGGAATGTCTAGATTATGTGTAGAGTTTTCCAGAGAAAAAGTACATTGAAAGCTTTGACGTCGAGTCTCCTCCTAGAATTTAGTGTAATGAATGGACGGGGCTGCGGAGCTATGTAGGGTTCACGTAGTAAATTTAGTCTGATGAGAGGACGTGGCGTGAGTAAATCGCAGCGCGCGATTCGAAACCCCGTTGGCCAGTAATGCCGCTAACACCGCACGGCCAGCCGCCTGGTTCACGCGTCAGACTAAATCGAATACGGAAACCATACTGCTCGTAGGATTTTGTAAGAATGCGCGCGAAGACGCGGTTTCGCGCCTTTGGCGTCCCTTTCTAGTAACTTCCTCCAAGAAATTTTTTTTTCAGATAAGAAAAGTTATTTAGAATCCAGGTGAGGAGGACTATCCAAGAATATGGCGTTTGCTAAAATTAAAATAT
The DNA here is from genome assembly GCA_029168955.1 of Aplectana chamaeleonis. Lineage (NCBI taxonomy): Eukaryota > Metazoa > Nematoda > Chromadorea > Rhabditida > Cosmocercidae > Aplectana > Aplectana chamaeleonis. Next base: position 52,396 of record JAPDOI010000951.1, on the reverse strand, counting down.
GAACAAAAAAGTTCGAAATGTAAATTCCAGAGCATTGTACGGTACACGTAGCGCTGCGCAGCCCCCAATGTACTTGTACCGTCAAGACTGCGATGACTGAGCGGCGCGGCGCTGAGTTGAAGCGGGCGTGGCGCGGCCGTGCAGCGCGGCTTGTATTTGATTGCTCCCGCAAGAGGTGATTCTGCTAGCCTGCTGCCCATAATCCTAGCATATCTCGACTTCTTCATCCTTAAATTTACACGAATATGGGCAGTAGGCTGGCGAAAACACTTGAATAACAGTGACGGGCAATCTGATTCACGCGACCGCGCCGCGCTCGCTTCAACTCAGCACCGCCCGGCTTATTCATCATAGCCTTGACGGTATATTGTATGGCACACTAAATATTTTGTTTCGAACTCCATTGTTTAAACTAAACATCAGCAATCAGGATTTTGATTAATTTTTCAAATGCGAAAAAATTCAAATAGAAGGGTTATAAGAAAGGATGCTACATACGCGAAAACGCGTCGCCGCGCGCCTTCTTGCCAAATCCTGCCGGCGGTATTGCAGATCGTCGCGAGAGACGTTGCGAACGCTGCACGGCCCACCGCAGTGATCGTGTCTCATTACATTTGCTTCAAATAATATAAATATTTTTCGAATAAATCTCATTTTCTCTTCAAGATCGAAATGGTTTCAAGAGAGCTTCTATTCATACGTCACGGTAAGTGTTTTTTTTTGATAAAAAAAGTAGGATTCCATCCACTGATAAAAATGTCAAAGTCAATTAATTGAGTTTTTTAGTCGAATCATCAATTATGGAAACCTTGTCCTCACGTAATGTTTGATACTAGGAGCAGCTAACACCACTTCAGCTCTAAGAATTTTTGAAAGTAGTCGGAAAATTCAAATTATTCGATGCAACACTACGCGTTTCTCTAGACTAAACTTGACAAGGAGACCATAGCTTAATGGCTTCGGGTCAGGAGCAGGAATGTGAGGAAAATAGTTTTTGACAGCAGTAAATCCATTTGGACAGAAAAAAACGAAACAAAACAGGAAGCATAATTTCGAAAAAAAAAGTCAACAAGAAGTTATAGAGTACAAAACGAGAGATTCCGGTAGTCCAGAGGTCGGGAAGAAATTCCGCTCATGCTTCGTCTATCCTCTGTAAAAGTCGTAATTCTCACTACTCATGCAGCGAACGACGCGCGCGATTCTGCTCTCTCCGTCTCTCATGCACTCTCTCGTCATCTCTAACCTCCGCTCCGCTCCAGCACGCGTAGAAACCGTAAGAATTTAGCGGTTTTACAGCCTATAGATGAGTTACATATTTGGACTGTCGAAAACGAATATGATTTTCGTTTTCAATTTTAAGGAAGAATGCGTTAGATGAACGGTAATTTTCAAATCCCCGATTTGATTGAAACTTAGGTTACGATAGTTGACTAACAATAAGCCTACCGAGACCCACCGTTATACCTGCAAAATGCCCGCGGCTTTAGCCAACGTCCACGCTTTCTACCACCATATGTACCGTGAAGACGGTGATTACAAAGGAAACACTCACTGCATGCCGTGGAAATATCAGGATGATCACCACTTCTATGAGTATCGTAATCCTTGACTTCGAGGCTATTTTATCAGCAGTACGGCTGCCTACGAAACTTCTAGACGGTGTAGAGCTAGTCCAACCCGGCCTACTAACCCAGATTTTTGGAAAACCGGACCTTGTCATCAAGTACCGTATGTTCCGAGAAACTGAAAACGGACTTCATAATCGTGTTGTACAACCTACCTGTATAAAGTATGAGCGAAAGAATTTTTCGACCACTGGAGTCCCAAAACTGGAATAGGTGCGAAAAAGCGATGAGAACTCCAATTCCTACGGACCTGGTAATACATACGACAGTAAGGGCAGCTACCACACGAGCAGGCACAGAAGTATACTACGTGGCCTTGAGCTAAGGCTCACTACGCGACACGGTCGCGCCGCGGCGTTGCAATTAGAGCACGTTTACACATCGCCAACGCTTCTCCATATGTTTATGTGTTCTAACACGAAAGTGATGAAAAAACAAGACAGATTTGATTTGATTTATTACACGGTAGAACCCTGTCATAGACAAACAACAAAACGAAACACCTAAACGGCAACTGAAAAAGACTAAAGATAGATGACAATATTAAAGCAAATCGATAAACTGACTACAAGGTAACACCGGCACCATGAAGGGATGAGATCATACAAACATCGCTCCTGGGACAACAGATAACTCCCAAGTGCCTTTTTGAATTCAGTGAACTTCCCAACTACCAAACTTGACCGAAGTAACTTGTTGAATTCAGACCCTGCCCTATTGACAAAAAAGTGCTGTCTTAACGTCGGCATGGGTCCGGAAGAGACTTCGCGTTCACTGTTGAAGGTTGGCGTAAACTCGGTGCCATATGCTATAACATAGGTGCACAGAGTTCGCGCCAACCTTCAATGGGGAACGCTAAGTCTCTTCAGGATCCATGCCGATGTTACATTCCGCCTGGCCCTAACGAGGCCCAATTTCACCAGCGCTCCCCTGAGATGACAATGTTCGGGTGTTCAGGCATGAAGACCGCTGTCTATAAAACCATTGTTGGCAAACAACAATGGTTCCTATTTCCAGTGATAGAGCACGGGTGTTGAATGTCTCGTAATAGTTAAGGAGGTAAAACGCCATCACTCGTCATTATGTTAATATTTTCTGGTTTCTAACAGTCATCACTCTCTTCTTCTACTACTTTAGATGATTAGGGCCTTTTGCATCCAAAAACCTGTACAGGCACATGAGGGGGGGTTCACGAGCGCTCACAAGGGAACCACAATAAGTCATAGTAAGCATTCCAGATGAAATGTACTTTTCTAGAACCGTTTTCGGACGAAAAGTCCGAATATGCCCACCACAGCTGGGTGCTGAACACGCATTAGGGGTTCGCTTGTCGAAATTTTTTGTAGGTTACAGAGGTAGCATGACACTTAGGAGGCGAAACCTACCTTAATAATTCGAGAATCGACATCTGTCGCAGAATTCCGGAAATCGTCAAAAGTCGATTTTCCCGTCAACTTTTCTGCCGGTGGGAAGCTTTGAACAAATTTGGTCGAAAACTTTGGAAAAACGACAAATGAACCTCAGATCCGTGATCATCACACCAAAGAACCCCCAGGGCAAATTTCAAGTCAAATCTGGAATATTCTTCTAAAACGCTTCGAGAGCCCTCTAATTGGTATGAATAAGCGCCCAACCGAAAATCCGTTCAAGTCCAAAACGCTGTCCGTCTGCGCAAAGTTTGGAAAGTGTTCCTTCACCTAAACTTTGCCTAGGGGGGTAGTTTGGGGCGCTGAACACGATTATGAGATCAGTTTCCGGATTTTCGTAAAAATAATGCACTTTTTGGAGGGTACAATAGGTACGAAAAACAGAGAAAGACGCCTATAACTTCTTTCAGAGTGGGTCTAGGCAGCTGCAATGTATATATTCGAACTTCTCGTCCGAAAATGGTTCTAGAAAGGTACATTTCATTTGGAATGGTCACTATGACTTATAGTGGTTTCCTTGTCAGAAGCACTAGTGGAGCAGGTGAAAACTGATTGAAAAAGGTTTTCGCATAGCCCTGTTGTGAACCAAATGGATAGCAACACTGTAGTGTACATAACACAGTAAAATTATCATATTATCTGTTCAAAACTCAACCCGTTAGAAAGGCTAAATTTCGTGGTGTCTTTCCAGTGTTTTCTGTTGACGTGTTGTGACAGGTAGCTCAATTCGAAACAGATCGGAAATAACGCTACTCGACCGAGGAAGTGGAGCCGTCTAGCGACCAAGAAACCAGACCGCTAATCTGGTAAACTACTCTGTTTTATACCCCATAGCACGTCACAGATACAGTTCTTTTGGGATGCTAGGGGACACCCTCATAGCATGGTTGAACCTGTTAGAAATATATTGCTATGCTCCCGCCATCATAGCTGCCACAGGCCGTTACCACCACTGTCGCAATAGCGGCCGTTCCCTAGATCTCAAGCTTAGCTGAGGTGAGCCAGATGAACCATCAACGCTCGGCGTCGGCTACAAGCTACAAATCTTGGTTGAGACATTTGGATCTGTTCGCCGAACGCACTCAAAAGTTGCCAAGCGATCCCACAAGGTTTAGTGCTCGGTCACCAACAAGGAGGCTCAGATCTTTGTGCAGCCGCAAATTATTCTGGAATTTCTGGAAAATGCCACTCTCTGAGTGGAAAAGGAAAGTAGTCACAGTAAAACATCTACTGACCTTATGTTAGTCGCCTAAATTAGGGATCTGTGCCAGCTTGCTGCTCTCCGTCTTTGCGCTCAGCTTAGTACCTCCACTCCGACCTTATAGGAGGGAGAGGTGCAGCTATGCCGTATTAGAGGTACTAGCTAGACGCGGAAAAGTGTAAAAGAGCTTTGAAGAGCGCCCTTGAGCGCGTGAGAGCGAGGAGCAGTCCAGACGCCCGCTCTCGGGACCTATCAACGCTGCCAGAAGTCTTCTTAGCGAATTGCGTGCATGTAACCTTTATCGCGTCCACGGCTGTGTACTGTCGATAGTATTGACTGCCGCGAACGAGTGGAACCCCAAGAATGGAAGCCACTTGCAGGCGATTCAGCGGCTGGCCTAAATAAATTGAGGCGACGATGCTTTACTTGGATAGCGCAGATTGGGAGAACGAGCTGATCCGTTAGATGGCTGTGGGCGAAGAATCGCCTAAGTGTAAAACGGAAATCTCTTCTCAGCATAGCGGGTGATTCAAGGCAGGGGCAGAGTAGAAATTAGTTTTCCAGACTCCTTGTTGAACCGAGGGGCAAAGCCGAGTTAGTCACACGAAACGTACGACCACAGAATTCTTCTACTTCAGAATTGACCACACAGAGTAGACCAAGGGATTTAGGTCTAGACCATGAGGCGGCCACTCGTCCGAGGAGATGAATCCCGGTAGATTGTTTTTGCGTCACCTCCGTACGACTTTCGTTTTTTTTTTGAGCTGATGCAAAGTCCTTCTGATAAGCTCAACTTCAATTTCCAAAGTAATATTTGGTCCATGGGAGTACTTCTTTGATAAGGATATCTTGCAGGTAATTTTTGCTGTTATTTGACGCCCTTCTCCACAAAATTCAGTGGCATTTTGCCTTCAGCGGTGATCCCACTAAAAACCATCAGTGATAGTGGGTGCCCAGTCCAAGAGCGATGTGTCTTCTTTTGTTGGCCTCTCTGATTGTGAGTCTTCAATCCCAGGGACTATTCTGTGTGGTCAATTCTGAAGTCGAAGGCATGTGCTAAGCGTCACCCAAATTTGGACTTTCTACGTCGGAGTTTTAGGGAAGCTTGGGACGATATTGAAGTCGAATATATGCGCGCTGTGCCGCGCCTCGGGAAAGCGTTTCAGCAAGGTTTTGCATCTCAGCAGTCTAATCTTCTCCAATCTTAGAGTTCGTGTGCTTTTGCCATTTTGTAAGGACAATGATGCAGCTCATCAATCACAATTCTCCGGGTAGAACAAACAGAGATTCCTACCTCAGCAGCCATTTTTTTCATTGACCTTCTTGTATCACGGCGTATCCTTTCTCTAACCGCTTTGTCGCCTGTCCTAAATGGCTCCAGTTGCCTTGAAGCAAGATACATTGCTGAAGACCATTTTATCCCGGAATATTGAGACGCCTTGCGATTTTTCAACACGGACATCCCGACAAATTTAGAGTGAGCATCGATGCGCTGTTTTTTGCCCATCATCATTCTATAAAACAAACTTTTATTGGCCGGTAACCGTCAAAATTTCTCAATATCAACTTACCTAACCCAGACTAGGGCGATTTAGGACCCTTGAATAAGTTTTGTTTTATATATTTGCTAAAATAGGGAAGTGCAAGAACTTCTGCCACACTTGTATGCACGTGTACACGGAAGTGTCCCCGTCCTTAGGAGAAAACCTAAACGGGTAGCAGCGACTGTTTATCCATACGAGGTCCATCTCATTATTTTGCCAGTGGAGGTGCTTTACGAGTTTCAACAAGTTTCTACTTGCCAACTTCCTACGTATTCAGTGCGATAAACGATGTGGATAAACGGTCGCTGCTTCCTGTTTAGGAGGCCCCCGTCCTTAGCCATTGTCCACGCCTTGTACAACACGACGCGCCGTGTAAATTGTCTCATGGTGGCCGCCGAGAGTGCTGTAAAGACGCATCGACTGCCGTGGAAACACTTCTAAGGTCCTAGTTATACATCAGCGTTTCGCAGCCGCTGGTTTTTGCGGGACGTCTGCGATTGGTCAGATTTCGAAATTGACCAATAGAGGACATGCCGCGGAAGTCAGCTGAGGCAAAACGCTGGTGTATAACTAGGGCACAAGAGGCTGAGTACAATTGCTTCACGGCGCGAAGCGGCCTCATGATAGGGTGCAGCATTGATCGATTGCGGCGATCAATACGGCTGCCCATCATAAGGTCGCGTCGCGTCGCGCTGCAACTTTGCTCAGCCCCTGTATGAGTTGTGATTGCTTCTTCCGGTTTTAAAGATATGTCTCAAGAATATTTTAGTAGGGTCAGACTTTAAAGGCAGTGTTCACGATAAATTTCACTTCCGATATCTTCACGGCTTACGAAAGGTCTGGTGCCCTATATAGCAAGGCATGTTTAAAAAGGACACGAAAGATGCGTTTTTGAGCAAAAATAGGCCCTCTCTTGTTTACGTCGATTTTTGAGCGTGGAGGAATTGACCGCTAGAAGGATTATAGCTATCAGTGCAATGAAGCGATCAGCTCACTTAGGGGCTGAGCAGAGTGCCACCGCGGCGCCGCGCGGTCTGATGATGGAGGGCCGTATTGGTAGGTCGCCGCGGTCTATCAATACGGCTCTCAATCATCAGGCCGCGCCGCGGTGGCACTCTGCTCAGCCCCTTAGACTCTGTTTCAGTTCAAGTGAACTCCTGTTTTCCATTATCACAGCGCGGAGCGGTGGCTTTTTCGTCAGAACCTCCTTATCACTAGTTATACCTCACCGAGGCTCAGCGCTCCGCTACTGGTGATTATCAAAATTGACAGGTCACTACGGATGTACCAGAGCTTATCAGCACTTCCTCGACTTGATCATTCCTGTAATCTGAGTCTTCATTTATTCATTCCGAAGGGGCGGATCTGGGGCACCAGGCATGTCTGGGGCACCAAAACGCTTGTTTGCAGCCGTTATTTTGCCGCTCCTGGATCGTTTTCTACCGTTCTTTCAACACTGGGAGCCTAGGATCCTTCTCGCCTATAATTTCACTGTGGAAAGTGAACGAGGATGATCATCGTGAACACTCCCTTTAAATGGAAGTTCTTGTCGAAACCGGGATTGGAGGTATCGCTCACATCGAATAAATTTGCAGAGTTCACCTGTAAGCTATGTATTAGTGTGACCTTTCTTTTGCCCTTTTCAACCAAAGAGTGTGTGGGACATGCAGGTGTTATCAGAATCATGGGCTCATGTGTATCCAGTCTTATTTGACAATTGCTCTTTTTGTTGAGCAGTTCTGATCCACGGAGATCATCCTTGCCAATGACGCACTCTGCCCATCCATGCACCAATAAAGAAGTGAAAAAGATGCATGGTAATAAATCGCAGCAAAAGTTAATATTCGCTTGCAAGAAGTGCTCCTCAAGAAAGTCGTCACTGCAACTATCACACAGAATTTGGGTGTATGAGTGAGTCCATTATGTGATGGATTTTCGCCAACGATCCGCAAGGACTAATGGTACAGTATGCATGCGAAACTTCCGAAAGGTTTTTACAATTTTTTACTCTCGTTTTCGTATGGTATGGGGGCAAAAAATTGCAGAAGGCTCTCAGGAACAATGACCTGTTGCATAATTGCGATGAGCTTTTATTGAGTTCTAATCTCTTTGAGGCTTCGTGATCGCCGGTGAGCAATTTCTGTGTCCATTATCTGATTAATTATCGACAGCGGTCCGCAAGGGCTAATGGTACAGTATACAAACGGAACTTTCGAAAGGTTTTCGCGAATTTTCTACTATTGTTTGTTCGAAAATGTGTCAAACAAATTTTTCTTCAAGTTTCGTTAGTTCGGAATTTTGTCAAACAATTTTTTTCAAAGTTCTCTTGTTCCAAAACTGTAGAATACACAATTGTTTTTTTTTTGATATGTTTATTATTAAAAGTAGAGAAAATTTAAAAAAAAAACTTACCGTTATGCGATTTATTCAAAAAAAAATGAAACGATCCGGGATTCTAGAACCGTAAAGGGCGAGGCGAGTTGGATTGGAACGCGGAAGTTACCGTAACCCGAACGGCGGGAAGCATTTGTCAACGAGGCCCAAACCGAAGGGAAGAGAAGGCATTCGTCTCTTCCGTCGTCAACCAGGCACATTTTTATTTGCCTGAACTCACTCATGGGGTCCTCTAGGGCGGCGTTCAGAGTTTTCGCGGCACGACGCGATGACACATGTCAGCACGACGCGAAAATTGCGTCGCGCGGAAATCAAGGTGTGAACGGCGCTCGGACGCTATGCGACTACGCGCAATTGCGTAATATTCGCGATTTTCCGTACCCAAGCAAAACTAATCAATATTTGATCTTATTCTGCCTGTTTAAGTGTAATGTACCTTTTTATCCTTAATCTGCATTATTATGGCACACTTTTTTTCGTTGCGACAACTTGCTTCTTTAAAGGCATCGTACGCGCTGAGAATCACTCACCGTTTTTTTGGTTCAAATGATTTTCTGGGCCCACCTAAGCACGTAGGGAGAGTTTGTTCGGTTAAAAACGCTTCATTCTAGAGATAAATGAGGTTGAATGCCTCAAATTCTGTCAAAAGAGGCCGGCCCTCCGTCAGTCATCTGGCACATTTTGCTGCCCGCCATCATATAAGTAAATGATCAACAATTGATACAGTACAACTAAGGGGAAGTTGATGGAATGTGTTTTACGATTATGTGAAAAATGACTTTTCTACGCGCGTCGATCAACCTTTCCTTCTCCACAAATCACTTGAAAGAAAGATAAAGTTCATTTGATCGTGAGATCGTTGGTCAAAGCAGCGATCTCTAACGATCGACTCTTCCTTCCATTGAGATATATTCGGTCTGGAAAAGGGGTATTCAGTGATTTTTTCGTGCTTTATTCAACGTAGCTGTCACACTGGGTACTAGAGCTCTCCTTATATATGGAAAACTCGAAAACGAAATTTACCGTGAACGATGCCTTTAATGACGAAACAAAGAATGAAAAATGTAATAATTAATGGAAAAGACGTCGGGAGCAAATGATGCTTAGAATTTTTTTTAGAGTTGATAGTACAGAATGGGGAGGTTTCGGTGAAATGAGACCGAATTATAATTGTGTCGTTTGTAAACCGTAAAAAAACTTTATAGGGTGCTATGTGGGAAGGGGGGGGGCACTGTTGTATTGCACTTGGCCACGCCCATTTTTCCGTGCCGCAGTGACTCTCCTGATTTTGGCAGGGGAGGCAAACCCCGGGTAAGTGTTCAAATTTAGTGCGGCACCGTAAAATGGGCGTGGCCAACTCCATCGCGCCAAAGTGCCCCCCCCCTTCCCACATAGCACCCTTTATAGCTCGTCAACTCTTTGAAACCGTCATCCTCATCATACTGTCCTTAAATATGCAGACAAAATTGTTTGCAGTATCATCTGAGAACAACACAATAACCCATAACAATTTCAATCAACCTAGTCTTTGAAAAGGCTTGAGAAAACTAAAAACGCCCCTTGAGTCCCCGATGATGGAAGAAAAAATGATGACAATCGCTCCGCGACCATCGCGTCGCGTTCATTGAAACGCGACGCGATGGTCGCGGCCGACGAGGCGCGTCGTCGCTTGATCGATACGTAGGCTAATCATAACGTCGCGTCGCGCTGCAAATGAATTCTAGACGCCGCCTAGGGGTTTGGTGGCCTGACGCGACCACAAATCGTCTTGGAGCGTCGATTTCGGAGGGATATCTGCTCAGGCACTCGGGGGGAAGGCCCGCCACACTTCTGAGGCCAAAACGGCTAACTGGTATAAAAGGCTCCTCATCTCACCGTGTGCCTCAGTTGGCTCTTCGGAGCCGGAGCTGGAAGGTGGCCTCGAGTCACTTCCCAGAAGATCCACCGGGTACCTGAGGATAATTTTTGTCGCCGAGGGGAGAGGGCTCCCCACGGCTCGGGGAGGGGGGGGGGAGGAGGGGGTGGCACCCAACTGTGGAACCATCTCCACACGGTCCACGGAGGGGTCACCCCCCCCCCGTGGGGATCAGGGAGGGGCGGCAATTGCCGTTTGTCGCTTGCCGATTGCCGTTTGCCGGCCGTTTTCGGACGATTTTTGTCGATTGTCGTTTGCCGCTTTTCCTACCCTTTTTCGACAAAATTCGGCAAAAAGTGAGGAATAGATAACCGCCGCGATTTGGAGGATAGGCCCATAGTGAACGAACCACGCCCTATTTTCAAATGATGACCCAGCTCTCTCGTCTTTTGGATAGAACCTTTGTGTCCTTGAAATAGAACCATCTAAAAAACAGTTTGCGATTCGAACGTCTTTTTGTCCACGCTCCACTACGGTAACGACGCTCCCACTCGAAGGGAGAATACGCCTGAAGGCTTTCTCGCTCTTGCTAGTTCTTCCGAAACATGCTGCGCAGCGGTCCCATGGAAAGCGCGGTAAACCTTACTGCTACAGGCCCGAAAAGAGATTGGCAGGCTATACAATAAAAACTCCAACCTAGGTGGTTTAAAGACAGTGGTTGTGGTGGAAAAAAATGCTGAGAAAACCATAAACAGTAGTTTGATTCGAAAACAACTTCAAACCGTGAGGGTTGTCCGCCGAAAATGTGTCAGAATCAGAGTTTTAGGACCCTAATGCAGATGTGCACAACTGCGCCCAAACCGTTCAAGTCCCGTGCTGTGTAAAGTCGAATTTTATCGACGGCCACGACCAGAAATGAAGCTGAAGTTGAATAGTAAAACAGTTCACGGAAATGAGCAGGATAGTATACTTGGCTAACACGAGAGAATGAGAATATACTAACGGGCCGGTTCACCAGCCTCTCGTCATTTCTTCAACCCTTATTTTGACCCTGGTAATGATCTCGACACTGCAAATCAGCGATGTCGATCATGTGGAGTGGGTCGTCCACATTCAAAAGCATGCAACGTTGAGGCTGTTGATACCACTCGAATTGGCGTTTTTCCATCGGTTTTACATATGGAATCTACTACTCTGAATTCAGAGAGAGTTTTGTTGAGGCCAATGTATGCAATCAAATGCCGCTTTGATGTCGATGAAGACAATAACAGCACGTTTTCCACATCTGATTCGCTTCTCCATCAATTGAGCGAAGATTCAAACGACAGTTGTTCCCAATAACACCACGGGGAGCTGAATTCACAGTTTAATACCCGATGTGAAAAAAAGACATTGTTGAACAACAAAAACGTTGGACGATTTTTGTAGAGCCAAGATCAATCTTTGCTTTACAAACAAATGAACGACTGCAGTGTTGTGGTGGTGCTCGAAAAAATAACAAAAGGATCCAGAAATGCGGTGTAGTTCTAACGGTATGAGTTTAATATCAAACTAATCCTGGGGTTTCAAAAATTGTTGAAAATTCTTCTATCAAGAAGTGCGACTTTTTTACTCGTAAGCCAATCAATTGCGATCTCAGTATCGCTGAGTTATGGCTTCGGCCCTCAGAAAATGGTTGGCACCAGAGAACCTCGAAAAATTGCAACCCTAACACCAATATATTTTGATTACAAGTTTTCAATGGGATACTCATACCGAAACTGTTTTTTTTTCATATCAGGTATTGCACTGAAAAGCTCAACTCCACGTGGTGTTATTGGAAACGATTTGTTACTGTTATTTTTAATACGAATGGTGCATGAAAAAATCAAACTTATTTCTACAGTCTTTTTTCGAACATACGGGTCCTTTTTTGTACGAGGCTTTTAATTTTGCCGTTTGTCGATTGCCGATTGCCGTTTGCCGGCCATTTTTGGGCGATTTTTATCGATTGTCGTTTGCCGATTTTTTAAAATCGTTTGCCGCGCATCCCTGGTGGGGATCCGGGTGATCCTTGTGGGATCTCCCCGGGTCCCCTGTTCAAATCCGGAAACGCCAAAAATGGACATGGATAGTTTTCAAGCCGCTTATGGACAAATTTTGGACCACTCATGGGCCACGGATCGACCGATTTCACCGGAGAACGCAGATCCGCTCACCTTACGACATCATTGCGCTGATTGGAGGCGCGGCTCGGCGGCCGTGCCCCCCCCCCCCCGAGTGCTTGAGTGGCTTGTGGCTCGCCTTGTTGCGGTTTAGCGTGAGGTTGGCATCCGTTAGGGGTCCGTTAGGGTTTGCCTAGGCGGACTGTACGAATCCTGCTCGCAAATGAGAATTTTTCCTAGAGTTTAGGTTTTTTCTGGTGAAGAAACGGTAAAAAAGAAACTCTCATTCAACCACATCATTCATATCTTTGCATAAATTAATTGTTGTATTGTTAAATTGTCTATTTCACTTTGTGCAGGCTCAGGCGTACGGTGTGACGATCACAGAGTGGAGAAGGGTGGGACGCAGCCTTAGGCGCCGGGTAGGGGAGGGGGTGGGACGCAGCCTTAGGCGCCGGGTAGGGAGGAGGGGTGGGGCCCAGCCTTACGCGCCGGGTAGGGAGGGGGCTGCAGTCCCCCGGTCCGTCATCATGTCAAAAATTTCCCTCTCACCATACCGTATAATTTTTTCGCAAAAATGGCGATTTGCGGCGCAGTTCTGTGCTCTCTTCCTCTCAGACAAATTTGTCAAATTTTTTGCAAAGCATTGGCTTCAAGCATTCAATTTCGGTTTTTTTTTCACCATTTAAGAATTTTATGCTTTACTTTTGAATACGACAAGGGAAATTTAACTGCAATGGAACGCTTGAAGTAAACATGCTGGATAAACTGCTTGAACACATCAGCTCTTGGTGAGGGTGGGAGCGAACGGCCACAAATTAGCCCCCTAACGCTAGTGCAGTACCCTGCTTGCTTGCAGTACCCTGCGGTATACCCCCAACACCGAATATTTAGCTTGGTTTACCGTCGGCATGAGAGTGGTGACCACCCTAGCTAACAGATCTGGAAAAAAATTTGTCAGGATATGTAAGCAGTCACGTCCACGACTCCGGCAGAGCGTAGCACATAAAGAGTCGAATCTAGTTTCGAAATAAAAAAGATCCGAAATTTCGGAGTATCGAGAAAATAGAAATTTCCATTAGGTTCGAAACTCTCACGTTCGACCACTGAGATTTTGAAAGTTTTAAAGGCATCGTACACGATATCATTTTCCATGTTTTTCTACAGTTTGGCTTCTTTTGTGAACGAAAATGTCGAAAGAGCCCCTGAAAAAGCTTCATTTCTGAGGAAAACTAGGTTGAATACGATGTAAAAAAGGATTCGAATTTTGCGCCAAAATTATTTGTGAGATTTTTCTGCATTTGGAAACTTGGTTACCGCCATTTTAAAGTTTTCCTGCATGTAGAGATTGTACCATAAATGTTTTCCACGGTGTTTGACGGTCACATCAACATTCAATGAAAAAGTGTAAGATGACCAACCCAGGAGTGATAGATGATCGACCCCACAGCAGTTTTCAGGTGGCCATAACTTTTGACGGGAGTACAATACCGCCCGGGGACCTTGCGAAAAAAGGCGTTTTCGGCGCTTTTTTCCGACGCAAAGTGCCGCTTTGTCATAACTTCGTTCAGAGTGGTCCGTTTGGGTTGCTAAGGGCATAATTAGAATCACCATCGAGAGCTCTTCATTTTGAGCTCACACATGTCTTACCCTGCAAACAAGGCATATAGGGTTAACAGAATCAATCGAGTGTACGAAAACTGAAGCTGGGTATCATATTGTTGTAAATATTTGACTTCATATCAACTGTACATATCAAGGACGAGTTATGTACAAGTACAATACACGCACTTGTTTACTCGAAAAAGTCGCTAAAGTCCCGAAATCGCGGCTTTTCCTCATAACTCGGCTCACGGTGCTCCGTCACAGAGTTCGTACAGATATTTTTCGAATAAGCCTCAGAAGCTTTTTCTTTTGAGCTTACACGTGTATTACCACCAACTAGGCATATAGGACTTACACAACCAATTGAGTTGGCGAAAGGAAAATTCAAGGAATACTTGGTTATTCGACGTGATGTCACGTTTACTTAAACAGTGTAAGCGATGTAGACAACTTGTAAGTAAACTGACTGCGACTGAACGACCATTTCTGCAAAATTTCGGATTTCCGCATTTTTAAACCCGAATATGTTGGCCATTTCGCCAGCCAAAAGAGTCCTCTTGCCTAGATTTACAGGCAGTAGTAGTGTTTTTCGCCACATTTGCCTGAATCCCTCCATAATTGAAGACTTGGACAAAATTCAGGTCGCGAGAAGTGGTTCACAGCGATGTTTAATGAGTGATCTTTGTATGCAGCCTATTGAAGAAGGGCCGAACTCGCTCCCAGAAACCGGTCACCTTTGCAGCTCCTCGCTGCACATAATAAATAGTTCGGAAAACCACCTCTATTTTGCCATCTATTTTTTTTCAAGCCCACAATGGATCGTTAGAATCAATAAGTTTCATTTGTTTTCCGCTGTCCGGTAACCCGCAGTCAGCTGGCGCCCGAATTTTAGAATCTTCTTGATCAGGGCTTTTCAATGGTATATAGTTTTTTTAACTTTCAAATTCGAACGTATTGCTCCAGGTCTCTCAGATCCAGAAGAGCCATTTTCTGTTGGTCCCTCGCTTTGCGTCTCTGCGTCTCTGCCCCTGCAAACCCCACATTTGAAGGTGTCGAAAGCGCACTATCTCGCCTGCCTCGCTCAATGAGCGGGGTCCACGAGAAATGGATTGATTTCCATGTGCAGATTTTCAATCGGGAGACGATGACTGCGTGAATTTGAACAGTAGGAACGAGAGAGAAATGAAACATGAGGGGGAGATAATCATATCCCGAGCATCAACAGGGCTGATATTCGTGAACGGCAAACCGTGGACTGCAGTTGGGTTTGCCGCGGAAACAGCACGCAATTTTTAGAGACAAACCCAACCGTAGCCCAAGGTTTGTGTTCTTGAATCCCAGCCCAGGTGGCGATAGGCTAGAAGGAGATATAACGAGATGGATAGTCCATAGCTCACCAACGACTATATAGACAGGTTGGAGAGGAAGCTACTACATGGGTGGTCTACTGTCTTAATATCAACGTCTCGAATTGAATGTGGAGAATTGAACTTTACGGGTGTTCCTCAGATCATCTGCTCAATCCGACCGCCACGCTGAATCACAACGCGGCGCGGTCTACGCCACGCATAGCTACACAAAGCGCTGAATCATTCATAGCCATTGATGAGCCACGTTATTGGAACTTTCCGGGATTTGATAGAATTATCTTCGATGTTTTATGAGTGGCGACAAATGACAAAGATTACTGAAATATGGCACAAAATCCGTTCCAACATCAAGGCTAAGGCGCGCGTAGCTTGATGGATATGCGAAGCGACCTCTCGCGGCTTGCTCAAACTTCTGCGTTCCAATCATTTTTTTTTCAATTCTATCGCATCTTCACTGTATTAGTATTGCTAGACCACGTAATTCGAATCTGTCGCGCAGCTGCGCCTCACGCGGCTTATCGCACATGCGACGCGACCACCCGCGCTGAGTTGAGCGGACTTCTCTGTTTGAAATTGAGAGTTTTTAAATTTTTTTTTCGCCTTCAGACCACCATTCATTGTTTATTCAAATGTTTTTTGAATTTTTGATTAAGATGATTTTGATGATTATATTTTTAATTTTTTTTAAATTTAATCTAGCTTTTCCTCTAGGTATTATTTATAAGCTAATCATTTAGTTACTTGCTTGAAACATTTTGATGGTCAACTATTTTGGTTTTTCTATTTGTTTCAATACTAATTTTAGTTTGCTTCATTTGATTTTTTGTATGAATTTTTACTGTAATTTGAATACTTAAATAATCCAATTTGATTAATATAACTATCACTTCATCTGAAAAATGGTCTTGATAACAACGATAAAATATTATTCGGATATGAATCGTTTTCACTGTGACTTTAGACAAACAATTCATAACACTGAAAACCTTTAGATTCTGCGATGTAGGAGCAAATTCAAGTTTCAATTGTTTGTGTCAGTACTGAAAATTTCGTTATTTAGTTATAATTTCCAGAATTCGAAAATGTCATTCGTCGCCCTGATTTCTAATTAGAATGTATTCAAGTTTTTAAAAACAATTATTTTTTGGAGTAGTTATGACATATTTCGCCCGTCCACGAAGTTGAAATTCTCCAGAATCTATGAAACTTCAACCTGAGAAACATCACCGAACGATTCTTGTCGTATTGCAAATTTCGAAACTGTCTCCATTCCTGGGAAACAGTAAAGATTTACTTCTGATCCTGCCTAGTTTTGGATGAATTCCGCGCCGGCAATGGTTCCCTTTAGCTTCCTGCGCCTCCACTCCTCCCACTCTATCTCTCTCTTCCTCTCGACGGTCTATCGCACTCCTCGCTTAAAGACAGTTCCCGAAGTGAATTGAATTCGAGCAGCCAAGATGGACTGGAGAGACAGCGGCGGAAGGTGTGGTCCTTGGGACACCAATGGTCCGAATGTGATAAGAGTAAGCATAATAGGCGGTTTCTGAGATGTTGGTGTATGAGGACGGGATAAAAAGTTAAGGGTATGGGGAGCGGCTGTTTTTCGAACAGCTTCGAGAGGATCAGAGAAGTAAGCATTTAACTGTGTGGGTGGTCAACATCATACGCGCATTTAGAGAAAATCGAAAGAGGAACTAGCTTTATGGGTGGTCCTTTCCTGGGATACCTAATCCCGTTCTCGTACTGTGCTATCGGTGAGTGTTCCCTTAGTCGTAGACCATCCAGCGCGCGCGGCCGCGGCGCGTCACCGCTCTGATGAATTCACCACGCGATGGGTGTGACTCGACCAATCAACCGGTCTTCGACAAATGTGGTCATAAATTCACCAAATACCAGGAATCGGATCGGAATATGGTGGATTTCCCGTGGTGGATTCATCAGAGTGGTGACGCGCCGCGGCCGCGCGCGTTGGCTACTGTGTGATCTGCGACCAAGAATTCACTCACCGATTGCCAGGGGATTTTAAAAGCGGGTACTGTAAGGGATTCTTTCCCGCAACAACAAAGATAGTACACAGGGTGTTCTCCAGATTCCGATGAAATTGTGATTTTTATGAAATTGAGAAAATAAAACATTCCATATTCCGATCCTTCTCTTTGTATTCGATGATTTTCTGTCCGCTTTTGTTGAAGAGCGGTTACTTGGTTGAGTCACACCTTTCGCTTGATGGATTCATCAGTGAGGTGACGCGCCGCGGCCGCGCGCGTTGGCTACTGGGTGGTCTACGACTAAGGATTCACTCACGGATAGCACAGTGCTACAACGAGACTAGGTATCCCAGGAGAGTACCAACCATAAAGCTAGTCCCTGTTCCGATTTCCTCTAGAAGCGCATATGCTGTTGACCACCCACACAGTTAGAGTTTGCGTAATAATTTTAGTCTGATGAGTGGACGGGGCTGCTACGGTAGATCACCCCGCGCGAATCGAAACCCCATTCTCCAGTGAGGCCGCCAACCCACGTCGGCCACCCGCCTGCCTGGTCCATGCGTCAGACTAAATTGAAAACGGAAAACATAAATGCTTTCTTTTCTGATCCTCTCGAAGCTATCCGAAAAACCCCATACCGTTAACTACTTTTTATCCCGTCCCCATACACCAACTTCTTAGAAACTACCCATTATGCTTACTCTTATCATATTCGGACCATTGGTTTCCCAAGGACCACACCTTCCGCCGCCGTCTCTACAGTCCATCTTGGCTGCTCGAATTCAATTCACTTCGGGGGACTCTCTTTAACACTTAAGAGACCGCCTGCCCCACGGCGAATTTCCACAGCCGACCGGTGCGCTCCACGGCTAATCGTTTCCGTGGGTGACATGTGTGGACACGCGGTCCGCTGGAAACCATTTTGATCGGAGCAGGCTTTCTTACTTAGACTATCGGTATTCCGTTTCCACTCCACCTGAGAGTATGTCGCTCCATAGAGATTTGGAGTAACGCCATGGTGGAGCAATGATCCACCGCTTTTTGGCGGACCTGTTTTTTTTTATTTTAGAAGCTTCACATGCTCAAGGCTGGTAACGAAATAAGCGTTTGTTTGTCGAATTCTAGAATTTTCTTCAGTTTACAGCTAATGGTTAGGATTGAGCCGTGCCATGCCGATCCAGGGTATTGAAAATTTTAAAAATTAACGAACTTCTCCTTTGTAATGCCCTAATAAACCTCATGTAGAACTTTCGGCGGACTCAAATACTTTGATCTACGAAGTTGTCTGATGCGATCGACAGAAATTTTATCAGAAATCTCAAAATGGGAATCAGATTCATTATCAGCTCCCCCTCCCCAATGACCACGTGAGCGAAGTCGCACCAACACCTGAAACGTTCACAAACGGATAACGAATGGCAGACGCCAGCGAAGCTCCTGAAAATCGTGAAGTATTCACCACTTCATTTTTCAGCGCCTCCAAATATACCCCGTAGTTAGATTTCAATAAAATCTTTAGCACTGAACTATTGCTAGGTTTTCACCCCCTTCCCCCCAAGTTACCCTCCACTCGAAATTTAGGAAATTTAAACAAAGTTGACCGATGGCTTATAAACGCAGTCGAAAGAAATTTAATTAGAATTCAAAGAGTAAACACCAGAATCTTGTGCAGTAACTCGAATAACCCTCGGTTTCAAGGCAGCAAACTTCGAAACGATGACCTACTACAGTTATCTCGAATAGTTGGCACTACTATGTATTTCACAATCAACTATAGAACATCAATCACTTCCGTGATAAGCATCACTGGCAACCCTTCTTAGCCAAGTTTGGAAAAATTTCTTTCCAGCCAAAGACACTCGAAAAATCTAAAAGTGCCATTTCCGAAGATGCTTGTAAAATTACTAGAAACACTCAAAATGCTTGACCACTGTGAGTGTAAATAGGTTACATTATGAAGAACCTATTCGTTATCAAGAAAGACTCCACGCCAGAGAAATATAAAAAATATCAAAAGTTTTATGGCGTGGGTGCGCAGTGTGGACACGCGGTCCGAGGGGCAAAACAGCCGTGGGTGCGCAGTGTGGACACGCGGTCTCTTAAGTGTTAAGCGAGGAGTGCGATAGACCGTCGAGAGGAAGAGAGAGATAGAGTGGGAGGAGTGGAGGCGCAGGAAGCCGAAGGGAACCATTTTGCCGGCGCGGAGTTTATCCAGAACTAGGCAGAATCAAAAGTAAATCTTGACTGTATCCCAGGTATGTATGGTGACAGTTTCAAAACTTGCGGTAGGACAAGAATCGATTGGTGATGTTTTCAGGTTGAAGCTTCGTAGATTCTGAGGAATTTCAACTTCGTGGAAGAGCCAAATATGTCATATAACTACTCCAAAAAAAAATGTTTTCACGAACTTGAAAACATTTTAATCAGAAATCAGTGCGATAAATGGTACTTTCGGATTCCGAAAACATTAACTTCAAGAGAATTTTCAGCGTTGACAAAAAAGCAACTGAAATTTGAATTTGTTCCTACATCGAAGACTAGAGGTTTTTGGTCGCGATACCACCCATTTTACTGCAACGCTACGCCGTGCCGGGTTCCGAAGTCGAAAAAATTCAGATCGGATGAGGGCGATTTCAGTCGAGAAATGGATAAGGCGTTGTTAATAGCCCTTACGGATTGAAAAGATTTGGGGGTCGTTTTCAGCCAAAGTCACCGAGGTGCCGCTAAGCGGGAAATGCCTCCAGACCGGTTGTTTCTGTTTGAAAGGAGTCTGTCTAGAGCGCAGTTGTGATCCCGTACCTTCTGCGCCCGAGCTAGAGACGATGAGGGTGTCTGCCGCAGCAACGAAACGGCTGAAAAGAGCTGTCAGTTCTTAGGGTGGTGAAAAATCAAGTTTTCCGGATTGGGCTGCCGCAGTGCTCATTTGAAAGAGGATCAGAAAGTGAACGTGTAGGCAGAGTCTCACGTCGGTTGGTCCAGTTTTAGCCGAGAACGGGACGTCCGCGATCTGGGGTCGTTTTAGGAAGCCAAAATCACCGGGGTGGCGCTAGGCGGGGAATGCCTTCAGACAGGTCCTTTCCGTTTTAAAATAGTCTATATTGAGCGAAGTTGTGAACGCAGACATTTTGCGGCCGAGCGAAGGGCAATGAGTGTGTCTGCAGGGGCGAGGAAGCTACTAAAACATTAATTTCCACTTTCGACACCTCCCTAAATTGGTCTTACATACTTGTACATAACTCGTTCTTGATATGTACGGTTGATATGAAGTCAAATATTTACAACAATTTTATACCCAGCTTCAGTTTTCGTACACTCAATTGATTCTGTCAACCCTATATGCCTTGTTTGCAGGGTAAGACATGTGTGAGCTTAAAATGATGAGCTCTCGATGCTGATTATAAATATGCCCCTAGTAACCCAAACGGACCACTTTGAACGAAGTTATGACAAAGCGGCGCTTTGCGGCGGAAAAAAGCGCCGAAAACGCCGTTTTTCCCAAAGTCGCGGGCGGTATTGTATTTTTGGAGCCTCAAGCTCCGCGGGCGATGTCCGCTAGCCCGAATCGTTTGATTGTACACAAAAAATCAAAATTGATTTCCAGCGTGGACGATTTTCCTTTGAGAATGCGTTTGCTCGAAATGTTCTCGAACGAGAAATGCTTAATTTCCATTCGTTCGGTTTTTTTTTAAAAATTTTAGAAATATTAGAGATGAACCTGTTCAAATATCATCATTGCGTTTCGAAGGGTTGAACACTTCTGACATGGACTTGTCTCGCAAATCAGGTAAGCCGTACTCGCA
Source organism: Aplectana chamaeleonis (assembly GCA_029168955.1). NCBI lineage: Eukaryota > Metazoa > Nematoda > Chromadorea > Rhabditida > Cosmocercidae > Aplectana > Aplectana chamaeleonis. Next base: position 31,443 of record JAPDOI010000951.1, on the reverse strand, counting down.
CTATCTCTGTGAGGGTTAACATACATACAACTGGTGAACAGACACAACCGAAGCTGGTTTCGGAGCTCACCCCCCCCCTAGAAGAACTGAGTTCTTTCTCTGGCGAATGTGGTCTCTGAGCCGCTTAAAAAGGAATCGTAGCCGCCTGAGTGATCGGCGGACTGTGAGGTGGCTTGGAGTTGAGAACGGCTCGAAATGCCATATTCTGGCTAGGAGTGACGTAGTAGAACGTGCAATAAAAGCCACTCGTAATGAGACAGAAGGTGACAAAAATATTTGCTCCTAGGGGTTCTTTAGAGATATATGTATGCATTCAAAAATTTGCCTGAGTATTTGATTTTTCCAGGCGTTTTCTGAAGCGTACGCGAGCACAAAGAACATTTTTCATGTGACTGATTATTTACATATTGCACCAACTAATGTGAAACATTCAATATTTCGGTTCTCAACAAAAATGGCATTGTAAAAAAACCCAAAAATTCAAAGGCTCTGAATGCCTTATTCGATAATTTGAAAGAAGATTAGTAGCTCAGAGTCCTATCAAATAAACCACCTGAACACTTTGGATGCTCAAGTATTTAAACTATAGAAAAAATTTGAGGATTCGATTTTTTGCTTGATCCGAACCCCTAATACTTCCAGGATGAGGGGGGAATCAAAACAGAACCACTCAGGAATGAAAACGGTGCCAAAACTATCCAGATTTCAATGACAATCGCGCCGCACGCCACTGCCAAGCGGAGAGCTCGATCGCGTGGCGCCCGCTATTCCTGGCGAGATCTCCGATATCCAATATCGCTCCGAGAGGAAACGCGGTCGCCAGAGTAGATCGCCAATTTTCGCTTCGACTGGAGCACCCGCTGCTGCAGCGATCTCGCAACAGGAGCGATTCAGTTCTTACTGGCAGCGCCAGGGGAGGCTGTCATGAAGATAGTGGATTGACTTATGACAGTTGATGAGGACTCGAAATCGTCCCGTGCTTCCTAGTTGGCAGCGACGAAGCGATGACCAGCGACTATTGTTGATCGCTCCTTCGGCAGTGGCCCAGTAAAACATGGAACTTGGCCGCCGCGATGCAGCAGTGGTGAACATCTGCCTTGAAACAATCAAAATAGGTCCATTTTTTAATCGTGTGCTATGGAAACGGTACAGTTGTCTTCCGCACGGCCGCAGTGTAGCAAAAAACAGAGCGCTTACAAAAGAACTCTTTTGGTCAAACTGGCCATTTTAAGTGAAATGTACTTTTCTAGAGCCTTCTTTGGACGTAAAATCCGAATATGCCCATCGCAGCTGCCGAGACTCACTCTGAAAGAAGTTATGAGCGATTTTAGAGCTTCACGAGAAGGTAAGGATACCTACCCATCAGGCAACTTTTAGGGTGTTTTAAATGTTTTTTTTTTCGGATTTCGCTAAAAACATGTATGAAGGGGTAATCTGGGGTGCTGAACACGAATCTGGGGTTCGCTTGTCCGTAGGTTACGGTAGGTAACATGACATTTAGGAAGCAAAACCTACCTTAGCGATTCAAAAACCGACAAATGGACATCGAATTCGTATTCTGCACCCCCAAATAACCCTCACATAAAAATTTTGAGTCAAATCTGAGACTTCGACCAAACTACCTTATACCCACCTGAATCTGCAGAAAGCTGTCTTAAATCGACAAACTGGCATCAGATTCGTGTTGAGCACTCCAAATAACCTCAGAAGAAAACGATTTGAGCCAGATCGATCGTCACATTCCAGAAGTCGTCAAAAGTCGATTTTGCCTTCAAAATTTTCTCCGGTTGGGAAGCTCCGAACGAAGTTAGTCGAAAACTTTGCAAAAACGACAAATAAACCTCAGATTCGTGATCAGCACCCCTTGTGCGAATTTTAAGTCAAGTCTGGAGTATTTTTTGTCAACGCTCTTTGAACCCCGTAATTGATATAAGTAAGGCCGGAATCATACTTCCCGCGACCAGCGACAGCGACAGTGCACATCGGGCATATCGATTTTCAGTATGGTAAACATCGCTTCTCATCGCTCGTCTCTGGAGGTATGATCCCGGCCTGAACGCTCAACCGAAAATCCGAACAAGTCCGAAACGCTATCAGTATGGTAAATGTGCTTTCACTCAAACATTGCCCAAGGTGGTTTTTTGTGCGCTGATCACGATTCTGAGGTCCGTTTCCGGATTTTCAAAAGATTACTGCGCTTTTTGGTGGGTACAATAGGTACGAAAATCCGACAAAAAATTCCTATAACTTTTTTCAGAGTGATTCTAGGCAGCATCGAAGGGCATATTCGGACTCTACGTCAAAAATAATTTTAGAGAGATACATTTCATTCGAAATGGCCAGTTTGGCTAATAGTAGTTTCCTTGCTAGGGATGTCTGAGATGACGGGGAAAATATTGGTACCGCCGAAGCTACCACTCGATCAAAGTCCAATACTCCCTATAAACTATTGCAGCAAAATAGTTTCGTTTCGATGAACTGTGATCTTTCCGCTCATGGAGATTTTTTGTTCTGCTACGTGCGTTATGAGAGAAATATACAATACGTAACCAGTTCTCGCAGCGTACGTATAGCGAAAAAACCGTATCCCCCTTTTTTTGCTATTTTGCGCAAGTAGGGCTACGAGGTTGTGATATACAGCAAAGAGGCCCCCACAAAACACTCAAGTTCTGCAAAAAATCGTTCAAAAAGTCTGGAGCACTCACCTTCTTTTTTTACGCCTATCTTGGTATGTTATGTGCAATACACAAACGTCGGAAACTTGAACTTCTGAAATGGTTTAGCACCCTAGGTTCATCAGAGGCTCTTTATTAGTTAGGAGAATTCGATGCACACGTTTGGACGCGAGTTTCTTTCGGACTAAAGATCCATGATTTTTCAATAGGCCTTGGCCCTTCTGTTCCTCGTGTTGGATGATCGACCCAGATTCCAGCCTTCCAGACCCACGGAGCCATTTTAGTGATGTCATGGATACGTAACAATGAAGTCTCGACCTCCACCTAATTCAAACGTAAAGAAAAACCAAATGTGGTTTTCTGCGTTGACGTTAAAGGCGGTGTTGACGATGGAATATGGGTGTCGAGTTTCCCCTACTCAAGCCTTCGTTTTTTTTCAATGTAGTACGAACTTCACCAGAAAAACACGGAAAACTCCTGTCCAGAGTGAAATCATCAATCTGAAATTGGTGTTTTTCTACTGGTGGACGAGTCTAATGTCCGGCATCGATGATTTCTTAGTATCAGGGGTCATCAGTTGTCTTGAACCTGATATTCAGCCGATGATTTCTGGTCATCGATTCGTCCTTTTTTGAGCTTCATCGTTTGCGTCAGGTTAACTAAAACACTTTTGTGTTGGTTTTCTATGAAAGAAATTATTTTTGTCGCCTCTGAGGCAGCGTGCATACGTCGCGAGAGCGGGCGCTCCCGCTCTCAGATATAGATATCACACTTCCCGCGGTACCACTAGCCGACGTCCGGTAACCATTCCCGCGGAAGGCCAATAGAACGGTCCCGGGCAGTCGGCAGCACCGTTTCTTTGACTGCCCGTACGCTGTTAACAAGCACTCTGCGGCCCTTCTGCCACCGCCTTAGCTAATCTGATGACTGAAAGAGGACAGTCCTAAAACAGATCGCGGCACATTTAAAAATCACCCTTTAGGTAAAGGTATGTTAAAACCAAACTTTAAAAATCCGCCTGTGGGGATTTCATCTTGAATTGCTCTTGACAAGTAAGGAGTGAGCTTATACGGGAGAGCTTCCTAAACTCACTGGTCCTTGCAGTCTTCCCATTCGCAGATGCCATTAACGGACAGTGAATCACCTGCCCAAGACCAGCGTCGCACACAGCGCGGGTTTTGGAAAGAGTCTCAACACAGCGTTCTCTGCTCAGCAATCGTTCATTGGCTCTACTCTAGTGGGTGGTGCAATAATGATATCACAGTGGGAATCGATGAGTGAGTGTTCGATGACCCCCAGGAATAGCTTACTGCCGGCCGACACTCCTCGGGAAGACGGGAAAGCCTCTCTCCGCGAGAAGTGGGGTGCTGTGCCACGCCCACGAAATTGGGGCCGCGCGAAGACGACTAGCCCGACTTGGCTGACGGGAAGTGGGCTGTTTTTAGCTGAGCTGTGGTCCGCCTCTCGACGCTCCTCAACGCTGCCCGCAAATTAACACAGGCAAACACACCCCACCTCGTGTTGATTTGATTGAAAACGTTTGATCGGGTGATCAATCGCTCGAGTCGGCGCAACGGCTGATGATTTCCCACGGTTTTCGACTTCCGTGGTGGGATTATAGAAAACAAGGGCAGTAGTTTTACTACAGGTCCAGTGCCACTTGCTTTAATGATGGAGCAATATGCTTGAAATTTGCTGCTTGCTTCGTGGTGCTGGCGCAAGCGCGCGAGAGCGAGCGGGCGAGGGCGCGCGAGAAGGAGCGCCTGTGAGCGGCTAGCGAATCGTGTGCCCACGATGACCATCGAATTTGCGTAATCGCACGCTCTCGCCACGTATGGACGGAGCCTAAAACAACTTTATTAGTGACTGTGGACGACACAGCATTTTGACCAGGAAAAACAAGAAACTCGAATTTATATGGCCGGCGTGGTACACATGTGCACGAATAGGCATAACTATGCCCAAATGACTCTAGCGCGGTTTTTGGCAGCGCCAGCTTACAATTGTTAGGCTAAATTTCGGAATAAACAGATTCAAGCAGTTTTTCCGACAAACTCTGCCACCGTTAATGCTGACCACAGTTATTTCCCTGCGACACATGTAATTAGCAGATACCCGAACATTTAGACCAGTAAGACCACAGTTCATCAGAATGTAGCGAGCCTCATTATGTAAATGACTCAGTTCAGTGAAATATCTATGTATTTTATTTCCTTCCGTGAAGCACGTAGATACGCGGAAATTAGGCCTTCATAACAAGAAGATCATAGTTCACGAGAGCGTGGCAAGCCTCACTTTGCAAGGATGTCCAGCTGGACAACAGGGGGACGTGGGGACGTAAAAACATCGGGCTAGAACTTCAAAAAAATCTGGGGTGTTTTCAGTCGTGTTTCTTCTTCTGTGAAGAAAACAGGCCTTGGAACGAAGGGTTCCAACGTGGTTGTCTTACATATTGTCACAGCAACAAAAAGATCAAAGAGAACAGTAGTTTAACACCATGACAGTACATGTCAAAAAATCTTTACTAAACGATGCCATGTAATAGACATATTTAAAGCGGTATTCAAATTTTCAGCGCACAAAACAAATTTTTAGACGAGGTACATTCATAAATCGGGCTTAATACAGCTTCAATTCTTCACTTCGAAAATTGGACAGTCCCCTCCATAAGATTTCAGATTTTCAAAATTCTGAAAAAAAAAAGATTCAGATTCTCCACTCTGATACTCGCTTGGGAGTCGCCTCGTAGGGCGGGGCCGGTTTTCCTCACTTTTTTCGGCTGCTCCACATTCTTCTCACATCGCGCCGAGGGCATGGCCGAAAAAAGTGGGGGAAAAGTGGTGAAAATGTGAGGCGACTTCCACGAAAAAGTTCCCCAAGCTCGCGACTGGTTTTCAACGCTCCTCCCGATGAAAAACGATCGATATGGCTCATAGCTAATTTTTCCATCGCCAGCTGTCAACCAGTTCCTTTTCCTGAGTTCTGATTTCTCCTTATCTGATTTTCGTTCTCTTTTCTTTTCTGGTATTCATCTAACCATTTTCGTGATAATAGTGATTGATATATAGAAGTATGTTTGGGCTCAACACCTTTTTTTCAGATTTCGGTACAGATTCGGGCGGAAGATATAGTGACAGCCTTGAAGTTCCATCAGCTGAACCAACTCCGTTTTGGAAAAAACAACTCCCACTTTTTGTTTAGGCTGGTGGGTAGTTTAGTTGTTTTTTTGTGCTTTTGCACCTCTAGTGGAAACTCCTTTCAGCCAGCATGGCCATTCCGAACGAAATATACTTTTCTAGAAATATTTTCAGGTGTGAAGTCCGATAGCCTAAAATAACTCTAAAACAATTATTGGCGTTTTTCAAAGCCTCGTAGCAAGATAAGGTTCGGAATGAATTTGCGGTTTGAAGATTATGATTCTCTGAGTAATACGATTTACTAGTATCACATCATCGTTGCTAGGTTATGATTTTTCCGTACTAGGTTGCAATTAGGATATCTGGTTCTGTTTGTTATTTTTCCACGTTATTTCTCGGTTATCTCGACACCGGTTTTTGACTTGAAATTCCTCATACTAGTGGTGTGAATGTCTTTTCGATTAGCTCCTTTCCTGTGAAGATTATGGGTTTTTCCCTGGAATTGTTATCTTTTGTTTTTAGCGAATTAGCTGTTATCTGCCACGATCCTGCCCATAGCTGTGTGAATTTTTCCCCTATTCTGATCTCGAATGTGGTCAGTTATGCTCCAAATGCATTGTAAGGGTCTATTATTCTCTCATCACTTTGTTGAAAATTAACAATTGTTATAGTTTTTGAAGTTGTTTCGATATCACTTGCTGCTCTCGTAGTGACTTTCCCGCTGCTGTACTAATTGTAGTAATGTTTTTGATCAATAAACAATGATCTACAATGAATTTTCAAAAGTGAGAGGAAGATATTTTCAAATGTGCATAGATATAGGAAAATCCACGATTCCACGATAAAATTCGTGGTGTGAGAAAAATGTGAGGCGACATTTTCACTACAAAATTCGTGGTGTGAGAAGAATGTGAGACGACAATTTCACCACCGAGATCGTGGTGTGAGAAGAATGTGAGGCGAGAATGAGGCTAGAGTGAGGCGAGACGGCATCTCATCGGGCAGTCACCAGAGTCGCCTCACTTTTTTCCCAGTTGGGCTACAATTTCACCGAAATGAGGCTATGCCGAAGCCGATTTGGTGGGAGTTGCCTCGATGTTACGAGGCGACTCCTACTTTTCAGCGAGGCAACTTCCAAGCGAATGTCAGAGCATGAAATTTGTCACAAACTGATACCTAACACCTCTTCCACGACCTCAAAATCACGAAGAAAATCGCGTAAAACACGCTTTAGGCCCTAGTTATACATCGGCGTTTCGCAGCCGCTGGTTTTGCGGGACGTCTGCGATTGGTCAGATTTCGAAATTGACCAATAGCAGACATGCCGCGGAAGCCAGCGGCAGCGAAACGCTGGTGTATAACTAGGGCCTTACCGTAGTCCGAAACCGTTGTCCGAAACCGCGCCTTCGGCCAAAATTGGACAACGCGCGGAAACGAATCGTATTGTAAGTAGCTCTTGGGTTTCCATAGTAAAACTGCTTAGTAAGCCCCCCCCGCCCCCTCCCGAGCTGCTGGTTCAAAGAAGTTATAAGCTTTAGACGTCCATCTTCTGTACTTTTTGTATTCTCCGAACCACACAGTAATCTTTCCAAAATCTGGAAAAGGACATAATAATCGTGTTCGCCAAAAACAATCCCCCTTGACGAAGTTATGGTAAATTCTTTTTTTTTCGAACCTTTCATAGAGTGGTAGCGTTTTCGTCGTCTACGACATGTTTGTTGAAGGCACCGTTCGCGATAATAACTATGTACTTTTGAGCTATCTTCATAAGAATGTAGATTTCGTCCTCACAAAAATGAAAATAAGTGAAAAAAACCCGGAAGCTCGCGGGAAAAATGCTCAAAGACAAAGTATGACGGCTAATTACCGGTGTCGGCCGGCCCCCTAATTAACCGGTTTATTGATGCTTAATTAATCCACTTCTTATTTTGATGTTAACGTAGTCAATGATCTCCACAAATGCTCATGAATTATTTTAGAAGCAAAATTAAAGTTGACAAAACAGGTGTTTATAGGAATCTTGATAATTGAGGGACGGCGGACACCAAAACAATAACTCCTTTCTGAGCGTTTTTCCTGCAACTTCTCGCTCATTTTTACTGTTGTGATGGCCAGATCTACCCTCCCATGAGTATAGCAGAAAACCCCTTTTTATCGCGAACCCTGCCTTTAAGCGCTTGCTGCTACCAATTAGGGGTTCTGAAAGCGTTTTAGACAAATGTTCCAAATTAGACCTAGAATTCCCCAGGATGGTGATTTGATGTGCCGATCACGAATCTGAGATTTATTTGTACTCGCGACAATAATACCGTTGTTGAAGAGTCGAAAAAAAAACCATATTTGCCACCCACCTCTAGAATACCACGTATCTTCGCTATGAAAACCATAGAACCATAAACAGGGTAGACACAAAAATCACCCGCGTTTATATAAGTCCTGATCTTGATTTTGCTACTCGTCAGCACTGCTCATTCACATTCCACTTATATTGAAAATGTGTATACGCCGCTGTTCGAACGAAGTCAACAAACAGTAAGCTGTAAAAAGGGTGAAGAATTCTAACCTATGTATGCATGCATTGTGAAAACTGAGAGAAAATCGTCGTGGAATAAGATTCGAAATGAAATAAAATGTCAGTGAATAATAGGGAAGGAGCAGGAAGAGGGGAGGAGAAGCAAGAGGAAGAGGGTACAATACGCCTGACAGCCTCGCTTGCGGCCACAATGGCCTACTGGGTAGATATGCGCTTTGTATATTATAGCGACTATAGTTGTGCTTTTTGACTAAACGAACCGATTGAATGAATGAATGAATATATTCGACTTAATCATCTTCGAATAAACGAATGAATGAATATATTCGACTTAATCATCTTCGAAAGAACGAATGAATGAATATATTCGATTCTCTATTTCGAATGAATGAATATCGACAATCGAATAATTTCGAATGAATTAATCAGAGTTTCTGCTTTAAAGGGGCAGTTTTTAAACATGGCGTCGAAAGCTTTTAGCATATATTTTCATTATTCCGCTCAGGCAGGGTTCACGAGTGGCGGCACGCAAAATCAATACGTATCATTTCAACACTAGCAGCTGTCTTATGCCACCCACAGCGGCCCTAATGCGCTATCCATACCTACCAAGGCCAACGGGTCAGTGGCACAAGAACATAAAGGCCAACCGAACATTGTCGCGTCCCGACTCTATAATTTTCTAGGTTTTTACTCCGATTTGTTATATCTTGACAACCGATGGTGCTGTTTTCCCACTTCCTATTCCGGGCAGACCCTCAACTGCTGACCCCCGGAGAAGGGCGGTATGTGAATGAGGACACACCGCTCTCCACTTCTTTTATACCCTACCCATTATCACTTAGTTATCATCGTCGAGCAATGTTCGGTTGGCCTTTACGCTCTTATGTCAGTGGCCAATCAGAGTCCCGCCGCTGAAATGAGCGGCGGAGGAAAGAGCGGAGCGACGTGTCGCGCCGTGCAAGATTTATCGCCGCCGCAGCTCTAATCGGAGTGCGGCAATGTGCAGCAGCGACGCGCTCCTGCGTACTGCGTGCAAGGCATCGCAATTAACGTCTAACACCGAACAAGACTGTTTTACTGTTGAAAATAGCAAACATTATATACTTGTTATCCGAAGATAATTTTTCGGATAATGGATCGATTCGGATAATGCCGATTTTAAATGTTCCGGATATTGGTTCGATTCTGATAATGCGCTTTTTCGAATTTACGGATAATGGACCGATTCAGCTAATGCCATTTTCCCATTGCTTCGGATACAAATATTCGGTCGGATAACTTCGGATATTTTCGGAATAGAGTTGAGGCAAAACGGTGAAAAATAAACCAGACACTCAAGGCAAGCCTTTGAAACATCCATAATTGAGCAAGCATTAGTCCTTCATCGCATTCGCAGCATGCTCACATACAATCTTCTATCTTCATATATGCATATTAATGAAAATATGAAAACAAATCTTCAATTACTCTTTCGTCGTTGGAGGGCACAGTATTATCCACACACAGGTTTTCTCATGACAAAAATTTCTACACTGAATAACTAGCCACTTGGTCATCTCACTTGACCACGCCCGTTTTTCCGCGCCGCAACGACTCTTCCGATTTCGGAAGGAAGAGAAAAATCCTGGGTTGATGTACTAAATAGAAGGCGGTACGGAAAATGGGCGTGGTCTAATGCAATTTTACCCGATTTAAGCCCAGAATTATCCGAAATTTTACCCGAATTTTATCCGATTTTATCCGAAATTTACCCGAATTTCATCCGAATTTTTGAAACTTCGGATAATGGTTCGATTCAGATAATGCCGATTTTGAATTTCCCGGATATTGGTTCGATTCAGATAATGCGGTTTTTCGAATTTTCGTATATCCGATTATCCGAATCTCGGATATCCGGTCGGATATCCGAGAGGAGTTATTCGGATACTAAGAATAAAATATTAAGTCGGACCCGGCCTCAATTTCTCGACATAATTGGAGATTAAGCTAGAGATTTTTCCCTCGTGAACACTGCCTTTAGAATAAATTTTTTTGTTTTCCGGTAGTCACCATTTGACCAAATCATTTCTAGCACTAGCACCGAAAAAAGTCGATAATCAAAGAAAAAAAGTTCTTTCGCCTCTCCGGCTAAACCTTCGCTTTGGATTTCAAAACTCTACACACACTGGGAGAGAAGGCTTTATTCTCGTCTGCACTATCAAGGGAAATCGGTGCGATAACAATGGACTTCTAGCAACGACCAACAATCGGTTCTGAACGAAGAAATGGCTAACAATAGAGATCAGAAAAGTCAACATTGAGATAAAGAGATACTATAATGAACCGTAACTGCGAATAGATGAACTAAATGACCAAAATCTTTCGAGGATGGAGGAGCTAAGCTCTGGTACATCCCTAGTGACCGGTTGATTTCGATTATCACCAGCAGCGGAGCGGTGGGCCTCGGTGAAATATAACTAGTGATAAGGAGGTTTCGACGAAAAAGCCACCGCTCCGCGCTGTGATAACCGAGAACATGAGTTCACTTGGAATGAAACAGAGTCTAAACAGGGGGGCTATGAAGACTACATTTGAAACAAAACGATGCCGAGATAAATGCGGCTTCGATAGCCGCGAACAAGATTCTCAAACACAAAGGCGAAGTGGTGAACAGACCTGAAAACTGAGGCTCCTAGAGATTCTTAACAACCACAAAGGACAACGAATTTAAAGAGCACGGCTTAGAGCGGCGAAGGGTCGATATAGCTACTAAACGCCTCGAACGAACGCCAACGCCCCGCGAGCATGACTTTCCTGGCATCAACGCCCTGCCTGACGGCTTGCGTAGCTGCGCCTTCCCTAAACGAATGAGGGGTTAGCCCTCAATGACCCAAGGCAGCTCGTCAAAGGTTCTTATTGATAAGGCGCGCCAAAAAATTCCCTTGACGGACGACCGCCTGATTTAGAGCTAAAAAGGTATTTGTTAGGTAACAGCGGCCCGCGAGAACGGCGAAAATCCCGCCACAACATAGATTGGCGCAAATCCCAAGTGAACGCTAATACAGCACCCTTGCCCGTTTAGTCGGTCTTAGACTTGGGAATAGTAAGCCACCAGGTACCACTTCCCTAGTGAGCGAGGTATTGGAATTGCACGCCCGCCAACTCGCTGATACGCAAAAGGCCAGAGAAAGCGAATAAAATAAGAGTAGGGGGGCCTCGATGACCCCCTCGGATTGGGACTGTAGAGCAAAAAGCAAGATGTGATCCAGGTCGGCCTTGGAAAATTTAGTACCATGAACAATAGGCGGCCTGTTCCTATCTACAGCCTTGGGAATATCCCCGTCATCCTCTGGAAGAGGGCCGAAAAAATGGGAAAGAGCAGCAACATGGTATCCCAAGGACTTAACCTTCTCTTTGTGGATCAGATGAGCTATACGAAAATATCACGCAACTTGGATATTTCAGAGACTGGAACATTCAACGTAGAAATAAACTCGAGAAACTGACGCTTTACTCGAAGGTAAATTTTCAGCGTTCCTGGCGCTATTGACGCGTTGATACATTGTTGTATCACATTGGCCATCGACTGAAGGCCGCCGAAGAAGCGATGGAAGCGATTTCGTCAGCCAGAAGTTGACGCTGTTCAAAAGGAGGCCCTGAAAATCAAACGGACGAATCCGCCTCATCTAGATTATCCACAGTGGGAAACAAAGGCCTCGGCGCCTCAAGCAGAATTAACCATATAAGGGAAACTAGGGACCCTAAGTTCTGAATCGGTTGGGCGGGTGGGGGTCACCCTGACGAGAATAGCCGGAATCAGCAATCGACGCCCCACCTCCCTACGGCGGCGTCGCCGCGATGCGACTCGCCGCGCCGCTTCCCGCGCTGTTTGAAATTCAAACACGCCACACGAGTTTCGAAATCCAAATCAACACTCCACCTCCGAAGAATTACGACGAAACCTTCGCTTTGGATTTCAAAACTCTACACACACCGCGAGAGAAGGCTTTATTCTCGTCTGCACTAACAACGGAACTCGGAACGATTAAAGTCCGGAGGGGGACTGAAAGTCTAGAAAAGCAAAGGCAAAGTCAAAATTTAAAGGCAGTGTTCACGATGAAAAAAGTGTCTGAAATTCCACTAGGAATGGGTAGTGGAGGGACACTCTGTAACGCTAATGTCAAAAGAACGCAATGAAAACGAGACAGGAAGAGCCCCAGAAGAGCCCGAAGTTGCCACTTTGAGCGCAAGGCAAACCCAAAAAGCGCATTGCCCGCCCACCGACGTGAACGAATGAATGCTTGAAATCGTGGGATGAGCGATGGTTTCCGATTATTGGCCCCGTTCTTCCCTTCATTCTCGACTTCTCTCTTCACTCAGGTCAGCTCGCATACATCGGTGGCAAAAGACGGAAGTTACAAGTCTCGGAAAACTCGTCTACCATGCTTCTCTAGCTCAATTTTTGAGGGACCATAACTCCGTTCTCAGAATGTCGTGTACGATTCCAGAGCCATAGTCGGAATCAGCATGGGACCGTTTTCAAGATCGGCTGAAAACAGAAAAACGATTTTTATCGTGGACACTGCCTTTCAGGAGGGGCTGCCAAAGGTGAATGACGGGGAAAACCCTTGCAAAACGGGAGCTCCAGCCGGAACCACAAGTAGATCTACGGCTTCGGAAATTCCACCCCCCCCCCCGCATCCTGAAAAGGGGAAAAACAAGTTGGAAGGCCACATAGGAAAACCGAGAATACCCTTGCACTTCAGACGACGTGCCCAACAGAGGGTTTTAGGAATGAGACAAGGAGGAGGTACCCACCAGAGGCGGCATGCACGTACGCGGCGGGTTAGGTTGGGGTTAGGCAGGGTTTGGTGCATCGGCGCGTTTGATCATTGCTGTGCGAGTGCTGGAGATAATCAATAGTTGGGGTCTCAACAGGGTTTCCGCTGCCCCACCCTCCTACTTAGGGTTTGCGAGGGAACGATTTTTCAGTGCTAGCCTAACCCCCTTTTAGCCCTCGCGCTGCTATCATCAAACGCGCCGACGCTCCAAACCCTGCCTAACCCCAACCTAACCCGCCGCGTACGTGCATGCCTCCCCAGCAGTTTCATGACGTCCACGGTCGTTCAGCTTCAAGAGAGAAGGCATCGGTAGCCTCGGCTTCGTGAGTAGCCCATCTAGAAGCAAAAATAGGACACTTAGCGGTGGCTACACTAGCAAACATGTCCACTGAGCGTGAACCCCAAGAATTTGTCAGCTCGAGAAAATTGGTATCTGATATACACCAATCGTCCAAATCGATGAATCTAGACGCCAAATCAGCTTCGTTATTCAGAGATCTCGGAATCCAAACAAACTCAACTTTAAGCCTAATTGCGTCACAAAGATTCCGAATTTCCATGGCTAGGTTGTGTAGGTCGGGTTTGGAACTGCCCTTTTTCAAAATTTGAACCGCCGCTTGGTTATCACAAAACCAAAAACATTCATGAAATGCAATGTACTTTGTGAAAGATTTGATGCCAGACAAAATTGCTAACATCTCCCTATATGTAGATGATAAACCTATAGTAGAATCGGGAAGAAGGGAAGAAAACGTAATTTTGGAACCCGCACCGAGATAAAGGACCGCTCCCATGCCGTAATGGGATGCATCTGAAAACGCCGACAAGGCGTCGTCCGAAACTCCTCCAGGAATATCCAAAGAGATACCCTTGAACGATTTTTCAAACTCCAGCCAACTTTCGATCTCACCAAGCTCTTCCTCTGTCAGCTTCCATCTGAGAATCAGTGAGGAGTTTTGCATCTGCTTATCAGCAATCTCGATTATAGTGGCATGCCAACGTTTTTTTTTTCAGATCTGAAGGAATCAAGATGCATCGAGGCTATGCAACCTTGCCATTTTAATATTTCGCGAAGAGATGTGCTTCTGCTTTTGAGGATCTTTAGTCCTAATGCCCGAGTTTTAACCCGTCTATCTAGACTTACGTTCAACGAGAACGCTCTCAGGTCTTAACATGGCCTAATCAAACAATTCTTTGGACCGGGATCCAACAACTCCTAGCCTCTGCCACTGTGAAACCTGCTAATTCAAGATCTGCTCGAACAGTCCTGACGGACTCTTCGCACCGGTGTGCGGATCTACTCCATAACAGGCCGTCATCGAGATACACGGCCACAAATATACCCTCTGCGCGCCACTTTCTCAGTAAGGGCTTAAATAATTTTGTGAAGACGAAAGGCGCCAAGGACAAATCAAAGGGTAATTCAAGAAACTTGAAAACTTTATTGCCCCATTTGAAACCCAAGTATTTAGAGAAACTAGGATGGACGTTGATATGGTGGTACCCCGACTTCAAATCAAAAGACGTCATTAAACCTCCTCGAGGCAACACTTTGTACAAATCCTCATAGTTTATCCCAACTCTGGTAAAATACTTATTAAGAGCACATAAAGAATTAGCCTCAGCCTCTTACCTTCCTCTACAGAAAGCGGGTTCACACGAACGTGAGTAGCGTCGAGAACTTCCTGGATGGCCCTCGATTTCAGCAGCATCTCAATTTCTGGAATCACAAAAGTAGCATGCTTAAAAGCAGACTCAGAATTAGGCCTGTAAAAATTCAACGAAGGAGTAGCAATGTAAAACGGATTGAAACCGTGCAAAACAACCGATTTTACGAGGTCCGAAAGATGCAAATTCAACCAAAACTCCTTCCTAGTATGAATACCGCCCGATAAAAACTCACTTGTTGGTCCTGCTTGACCTGCATTCGGACCTGTGGTGACCAAAACGTCCGTATTCGAAGCATTGTGACTTCGTTCGCGACTTATCGAATTGAGCCCCCGAACTGGTCCCACGGTAGGCAAATGGAGGTGAGTGGAACAGCTGCGGATATGGGGCGAACTGAAAGTCAGACGGAGAGGCGGGGGCCCACGCCACCCCTCCCGAGCGAAAGGACTGGGGAGTCCTTGGTAGATAAGGATGAGGACGTTTCCATTGTAGATTCTTCTGCTGTGGCTTGTTCTCTTCCTTTTTCTTCTCTTTCAAAAAAGCCGCTAATATGGGATTAGAAGTTTTCATCTTATCAGGTTGCGAATGCTTATCAAAAAATTCCCACACTTCTGGGTTCTTGTCCGCGACAACCAGGAGCTCGTTCCGTTGCGTGAGTAATGTGACAGCTTTAGACAAGTTGGCTTTCACATGGTTCTTCTCTGGGGCCAACAGCAGAATCGGAGAAATTAACGCCAGCACCTCGTTGTTGAAATCGAACTGCTTCTCCAGCCCGGGCTTGGAAAAATTGGGCTTTGAAGAAGAAGTCGGAACAGAGGTGCGCATCGCCTCTGCCTCGACGTCGAAATTGGCGTTTTCTCTGGCGCATAGGGTGTCGAAATCATCCTTCGACAAGGACACGAAGTTGTCCTGAATAAGAGGATCAGCCGAGTAGACATGATTGGCAGCGACCAGTCACCCTGACGAGAATAGCCGGAATGAACAATAGTCGCCCCGCCTCCCTAAGGCGGCGTCTCCGCGACGCCAGTGCGCCGCGACGCCAGTGCGCCGCTTCCCGCGCTGTTTGAAATTCAAACACGCCGCACGAGTTTCGAAATCCAAATCAACACTTTTGAATGCTCTCATTGAGAACAACACGATCGAAATGGAAAGAAAAGCAAACAACATTACCAAACCACATACGTAACAGCTCAAAGTGCTTCAGAATTACAGAGGGACCCACGAACATTGATATTCTCGATGATTTTATCATGAAAAGCGAGCTTGACAGTCTGCTGTCGCCGCGCCTTCTCGCCGCACCGTGTGGGGTTGCAACGCGGCAGCCGCCGGCTGCGGCTGCTGACACATTATTCCCTGACCAAGTCTAATCGATCCGAGGCGCCGCCTAGCAGCGCTGCGTGATCGATACGGTTCCATCGCATGCTGCAGTGCCTTTGCACGGCGAGACTCTATTCGCCCCTTACGAGCGGGCGTTTGATTAGGTCGCGTTCAGAGTTCATTCGCGACACGACGTTATAATCAGCCTACGTATCGATCACGCGACGTCGCGTCGCGTCTTCGCTGGGTGTTCACAGCGAAGAGGCGCGATACGTTCAAAATGACGCGCAATTCGAATACACCATCGCGCCGCCTTGCAATGCAATCTCCAGTGTTTGTTTTTCTACACAATCAAGTCTAACAGTGAAAGGAATAAAATAAACATATCTAGGACGGTGCTATGTGGGATGTGGGGGACACTTCTGTATCGCACATGGCCACACCCATTTTTCCGTGCCGCAATGACTCTCCAGATTGGGGCAAGGGAGGGGAACCCCGTGTAGGTGTTCAAATCTAGTGCGGCACGGTGAAATGGGCGTAGCCAAGTGCACCGCCTCAAGAAAAGATCTGGATGAAAATAGAACCTCTGAATTCAACGGACAGAAATTAATCATGGAATCTCTCTTTTTGTTGTACAGATTTCATATCGTTCGTAGTTTTTTACGAACAGCCTCGCTTTGCCATCCGGCTAGAAAGGTTTTACAAGTCTCTTAGGGATCACCTTCTGTAGAAAGCTGTGAATCAATCTATATACATATCTACGAAGTCTTTTGGATTTTGAATACATTTCAGTGATGCCGATGATGATCAAACAGCTAAGTAGTCCAATGGTGATATCTGAAAACGGTATGACCCTAAGTAGAATAGGTGAAGCTGGTGGCTTACAGCCGACAATGTTCTTGCCACCAGGGATGGGCGAAATTCCGCTTTCCGAGTTCCGATTTCCGCACGGTTTTAGGCCTCGAAATTCTGATTTCCGATAAATGGGTGCGGAAGTCGGAACGAAATGCGGAAATAATCTTGACCTGCGTCCACTGCTCTAGAATTCGCTGAGTACCACTCTCAAATCAAGGCAGGATCCCCGGCCGGGCTACGAGAGTGGTATTGAAAAAAGGGGCCGAGCTTTGGCAGTACATCCGGCCCTAAATAACCTATATGCTGCCGATATGGATTCGTGGGTGGCAACATGACTTGACTTACTTGACTTAATCGGTTGGCTTTCGCCTGACGCGGTCATTCCGCATCTTCACCGAGGTGTGACGTCCTAGTAGTCAGCCGTGTCCATTTGTCACGGTCCTCAGCCACACTTTGAACACAATCCATCCATTGATCACTATTCCACTTCCTGCGAAGTAAAACATCGCGCCTGAATTGCCTTTCAATGCCGAGTGATTTGAAATCCTCCTTCACCACAACCGCCCAAAACTTTCGCCTACGTCCAGACGGCTGTTTCCAGACAGGACTTGAAGCATCCTTAAAGGCATCGTACACGATGAAAACCATATTTGGGTTTTTGATGTTTTCGTCTTGTACTATCCCTATAGTGACTAACGGTTGCAAAACGCCCCCTCAAAAACGTCAACTTTTTGAGAAAACCCATTTTTAGAAAGTTCATAGCAAATTTGAATTTCGCGCCGGCATCAACTTGTGATAGTTGCGCAGAGAATGCAAGGAACAGTTTTACGCTTCGTTCCTCGGCGCAGCGTTGGAAGCAATTCATCGAGGATGCCGCTCAACTACGACTTCAGCGAAATTAAAATGGGCTACCCACCTGCTGCGTCCAGTGCTTCCGGCTGCTTTCGATCGATGCCGAATTCGAAATCGACTGGCGTGTGTATTGCGCCCTACGACGCGTCAAGGCACGCCCGCCGTCAGCAACCCAGGAGTTTTGTTCCTTGTAACAGCGGATCGACCCCAAGGCCGGCCCCCCAAACCCAGGAAGCCATTTTGAGGTGAGCGAATCTCCACTCAGAGACGGTTTTGTAACTCCAAACTTTCTGAGTGACATTGTCATGGCCCACTAGTCCGAATGAACGCATAAACCCAAATTCGGTTTTCATCGTGGACGATGCCTTTAAAGCGTGTTGAACAAGGCGATCTGGCGGTCTTCTTAAAATATGCCCCAATAGACGAAGACGACCTTCCGTTGCCGCTTGAGATGGCATTGGGAGATGTTGGCACCTCCCTCGTGTCAAACGTTGATGTAAGGCGTCAATCTCGTTGTAGAGATCTTCGTTGTGGCACATCCGCGGCCAGAAATATCCGAGCAAACGTCTAAACAGCTTCCTCTCCGTGCAATCCAACCTTTCCATCTGCGTCTTCGGTGCTGCCACGTCTCCGATCCGTACATCATGATAGGGCGAATAGCGGATAGGTAGACGCGCAACTTGACTTCCTTCGCGATGGAGGTAGACCACAAACACTTAGTTAGAGAATTGAATGCTGACGTAGCTTTCGCACATCGTTGTTGAATATCCGCTGCATTACTACCATCGTTCTTCAGCAAACAGCCCAAATAACAGAAATCGTCCACCAGTTCGATACGTTGTCCGTCCACACGAACTCCCGCTGAAGGCCTCTGAGAGACCCACATCTGCTTGCAATTGTCGGGACGAAGACGAAGTCCATAGACTGCGGCATACTTCGAAACGAGGTTCACAATCCTTTGCAGTTTTGCGTTGTTTTCAGCGAATAACACGATGTCTTCGGCGTACTCCAGGTCGACAAGGGAGCGTCCTGATGGTGTTAGGATCACGTCCGCAGGAAACTGTTCTGCAACTCTACGCATGATGTCATCAACGACAAAGTTGAATAGGAAAGGTCCTGCTACAGCTCCTTGCCTTACTCCTGTTTTCACCTCGAAAGCTGACGTAAATCCGACAGGCGTACGAACTGCTGCTCTTGTTCCTTTGTTCATGTCCTCGATTAGTCGAACATACTTTTCCGGGACTCCATCGGCTCGCAGAGCGTTGAGCAATCGATCACGATGAGGAGAGTCGAATGCGGCTTCAAAGTACAAAAAAGCAAGCTGTAATGGCTTCGAATACCGCTGCCACGATTCGATTACTCTTCTCACAACGAACACTTGGTCGATGGTCGATCTTCCAGGTCGAAAACCGGCTTGCTTCTCTCTGGTCGTTTCCTTACGATGTTTGATGAGTCGCTCGAGAATGATACGTTCTAAAACCTTGTACATGACACGAAGTAGAGAAATTCCTCTGTAGTTCTTAGGATCCGTGACGGATAGCTTCTTGTGAAGAGGTACGATGATCGCATGTCTCCACGAATCGGGTATCCTTTCGCTCATCCATATGGCAAGGATGGTGTTGGTCATTTCACGAATCCCAGACGGAGGAAGAGCTTTCAGCATTTCAGCAGTGATGTTGTCATCTCCACCTGCCTTTCCATTCTTAATTTTCCGGACACAATTCGAAACTTCAGCCTCAGTCGGCGGCTCCTCACTGACATCGTAATGTGCTCTCTGAACATGCGGCAGCTCTGGTACTGACGGCGCTGGACGATTCAGTAGTGAACTGAAGTAATCCTTCCATAATGGCAGCGTCGCATCACCAACTTTTTTATCTTCTGTGCCACCACATCAGGTCTATTTTTTTAATTGGTTGTGCCGCGATGACGAGCGAAACTCCGGTCTGCCCTCCAACACTTCAGGGCAGCAAGATCCGCAAAAACCTGGTAGAAGAGCTGTCGCCAACAATGGACTTTGGTAAAGCCGCGAAGGCGCTGGTGGACGACGAGTCACTGCCGATGCATATTCGGACAATTATCGCTTATCTCCTGAATGAAAGGAGTCAAGTTGAATCATTATGTAAGAAAAACTGTGAGTTAGCCGAGATGGTCCGAGATATGGTTAAGGCTAATACGGAGCTAAGCCAGGTGAACGATAGGTTGAATGCTACATTGAGGGAAGCCCTTAGTAGTGAGAATGTTCCAGATAATATCAGTGATGTTCCTTGTGCTAGTGCTGTTCCTGATTCAGTTGTGCCGTCATCTCCTTCTGTAGGGTTAGAGAAGTCGAATGACTTCAGAGAGATTGAGCGTAGTCGCTCAGTCGTGATCATAGGAGTTCCAGAGAATCGTAGCAAATGCCCGCGTGATAGAGCTATTAATGACCATTTATGTGTTTTTGATATATTGAATTTCCTGTCTATTGATTGCTTGCCTGCATCGATACATCGTATGGGCCGCGATGACTCTTCTCATAATAGGTTGCTCAAAGTGATCTTTCCTGCATCGAGCATTGCCAAGACAGTACTGAGGCGCGCTCCTCAGCTTAAGCGTTTCCCGTTCACCAATGGCCTGTTCATCAGAGCCTCCCTCCCTCGGGAGGAACGTGAGCGGCGAGGTACTGAGCGAAGAGCTCGTCGCAGTCCTGCCATTGTCAATGTGAATCATGCGGGTGCGATTGTAAGTTCTCCCGTTGGTGGTACTACCCCTGTTATAGTGAATTCTCCGGCTGTCAATCATGGTGTAATCACT
Organism: Aplectana chamaeleonis; assembly: GCA_029168955.1. Classification (NCBI taxonomy): domain Eukaryota; kingdom Metazoa; phylum Nematoda; class Chromadorea; order Rhabditida; family Cosmocercidae; genus Aplectana; species Aplectana chamaeleonis. The sequence goes on along the minus strand of JAPDOI010000951.1, from coordinate 10,793 downwards.
CCTGTTAATGTCATTACTCCTAGTGTAAACGTTAATGCTCCTGTTAGGGTGAATTGTATCAATATCAGTAACGATCCCGCTTCTTCCCAAGAGCCTAGTACGAGTTCGAATTGTATTCCCGGTCAGCACGTCCGTAATAACGTTGCCTCCGGTCTTTCGGGTGTTAATTTAAACTTGTAAATCCTCCCGGACCTCGGATAGCAATCTCAAATGTCTCTCTCGAACATACGTTCCCTTCCCAAAAATATTAATAGTCTTATAGGATATATTCAACAATTTGATCTTGGCATTATAGCGCTGTCTGAAACGTGGTTGACGCCTCACGTCACTGATGCTTCTTTATTTGGTGGTTTATGTTCTCAGTTTGATCTGCTTAGATGTGACCGACCGCACAAGAGGGCGGGGGAGTGGCTCTTTGTTGAGTAAGTCTCTTTGTCCAAGGTTAGTGTACGAGGAGTCTTGTTCTGAAAGTTACGAACTACTTTGTGCTGACATTGTTGTTAGTGATAGGACGCTGAGAATAGTTATTGCGTACAGGGCGCCCTCATGCTCTGCTGACTCTTTTGAAACTTTTATTAAAACCTTAGGTGATTTGCTTTCCTGTAGTCAGTCTTGTGTTATCACGGGCGATTTCAATTTACCAGATATATCATGGACGCAGCTAGTTCCTACGGCTGTAAACCTGAGTAGTAAGCTATTCCTAAATATGTGCGCTTGCATAATCTCACACAGAATAACTTTATGGCTACACGAGGTAGCAATGTTTTGGATCTGTTACTGTCCAATGAGGAAGGGTTGATTGCAGAAGTGGATACTATGGCTCCATTGGGCACTAGTGACCATGCTTCTATAGTTTTCGAGCTAAACGTTCATACTGAGGCCTCTGATACAAAAATTTACAATAGAGTATACAGTAAAGCGGATTTTGCTTGTATTAATGAATACCTGGATAGGTGTGGATTGGTACGGCTCACTGAGTACCGTGGATACTGTGGAAGCTAAATATGAACTCTTTCTTTCTATTCTTGACCACACCATTGATTTATTTGTACCGATTAGTCTGGTGTCTACGAAGAAGGCATACCTCCCTGAGCACTTGGAAAATCTCTCTCACAGGAAATCTCAAGCCTGGAACATGGCAAATAATAGTAACAGGCCTGAGGATTGGTGCGAATACAAAGAGTTGCGACACTGTTTGAAAAACGTTTGAAGAAGTATAATAGTAATAAGGAAAGGAAAGTTATCGAGTCTAAAAAATAAAATTCATTCTACAGATTACTTAATTGAAACTCAAAAATAAATCTCAGGTGGGATGTCTTGTGAGAGAGGATGGTTCCAGTGCAGTGGAAGATGGCCAAAAAGTTCAACTTCTGGCAAATATGTTTAAGGAATCATTCCTTGAGGATACTGACTTGGATGAGAGTGTTAGTCCTTCTCTTTTTCCTGTTATGCCTGACTCTGTATGGTTTCACCCCGGGGGAATTGTCGGAGCTATTAGCCAAATGGCCTAATTCGTTTTCTGACACGCCGGATCACATACCATTATGTTTCATTAAAAAGGTGATTGATATCATAGTTAGCCCGCTTGCACACATTTTCAACCTGAGTTTTATGCGTGGAGATGTTCCGAGTAGATGGCGTACATCCTTTGTTACTCCTATACCAAAGAAGAAGCCATTTTTCTGATCCCAACAATTACCGGCCTATCAGTATCACATCTATTTTTGCAAGACTTTTTGAAAAGGTATTGAAGAAAAGAATTATGACTCATCTGGAGGAGCACCAACATGGTTTCCAAAAGGGTAAATCCACAATTTCGGGCGCTGGACAATGATGCTGGTGTGGATGTCATTTCCCTCGATTTTTCCAAGGCGTTTGACAGAGTTTCTCATCGCAAATTAGTAAACAAACTAGAAATAGTGGGTATCCATCCGCGTATAACGGCTTGGATTCGTGCTTTCTCACGGGCAGAACTTTCAGAGTCCGGCTTAACAGTACGTTTCCTCTCCCTTTGCAGTCCTTAGTGGTGTTCCCAGGTGGGAGTGCTATCACCTATTCTCTTTAATATTTATACGTATGAGCTTCCCTCGATTATATCCTTCTTGAACAACGTTGGCTGTTCGGCATTCGCTGACGACTTTAAGTTGTATAATCCTATTCGGACCAGGAAAGATTCAGAGTGTTTGCAAAAAGCCCTTAATGATGTAGCCAAATGGTCGTCTGAATGGAAATTGCCGCTTTCCAGCGAAAAAACTAAGGTGATGAAGATTGGTAAGAGGCGAGTTAATGGCTTCTATTCTATTGACGGTGTGGAGTTGAGCGAGGTCAGCGAGATTAAGGACCTTGGTTTTCTTGTCAAGGATGATCTTAGTTTCGATGATCACTGCCTCCAGGTCGCGTCCATGGCCAACAGGATGATGCACAGCGCAAGTTTCGAGCACTTTCAACTACTAACGCAAATGTCCTGACTGAGGTGTATAAAACGTACGTACGTCCACTTATGGAGTATGGCACGGTGGTATTCAATCCATACAAAAAGGGATCCATCGATGCGCTGGAAAAAAGTCCAGAATACTTTCACACGTAGAGTTTACTTTCAGGACATCGTGGTTTCAGACTAATTGCAACGTGTGTCATGTCACCAGAAACGCCAAGTTGGGCCTAACCACTCTAGAGCACAGGAGAAGAAGGTTTGATATGATAATGATGTATAAAATCATTCATGGGAGTGCTGGTATCAAGGCTAGCCGGCTGGTCAACCTGAGAGCGGCAACCACCAGGGGAGGGCCAGTGAAATTGGAACTCGTTGGGGCCAGGCGGAATGTAAGACAGCACTTTGTCAATAGGGCGGGGTCTGAATTCAACAAATTACTTCGGTCAGGCTTGGTAGTTGGGAAGTTCACTGAATTCAAAAAGGCGCTTGAGATTTATCTGTTCTCCCAGGAGCGATGTTTGTAAGATCTCATCCCTTCATGGTGCCGGTGTTGCCTCGTAGTCAGTTTATCGATCTGCTTTATTATTGTCCTCTATCTTTGATCTTTTTCAGTTGCCGTTTAGGTGTTTCGTTTTGTTGTTTGTCTATCACACGGTTCTACCGTGTAATAAATCAAATCAAATCAAATCAAATCAAACTCCATTGGTAGTGTTCAAGACAGCAGAACATCTGTTCATCTTGCCGCTATACTGTCGTAACAACGTGTAGGCTTTCCTCGGATTCTTCTCCTCCCAAGCCTTCTCGAACTCCTTAGCTCTACACGTCCATTCTCGTTTGCGGTCATTTTGAAGCTGCCGACGCAACTTCCTCCAGAGACGCTTCTCCTCCACGAAGTTTCCTGCAGTTCGGAGAGCATATACTCTGTTGTAGGTAGATGTTGTTTCCTCTGAGACGTAGGCGAGCTTCTTCCTGGGCTGTACAACCGGGAGTGTCTCTTTCGAAGCGTCCTGGATGCACTTGACGAAAGAGTCTGCGTCGCAAATTTTCTTCTTAGTCCGTACTCCAATATGAACAGAAACGCGTTGTCGGAATTTCCTTCTGCATTCTTCATCCCTGAGACTTGTCGTATCAATCCTCTGGAGAGGCTTAGCCCCTCGCTTCCTCTTATGAATCCTCGCAGTGAAGTTCATCAGAACAGGACGGTGATCCGAATCGAATGCGACATCCCACACAGCTCTAGATCTTCGAATGTCCGATACTGGAATAATCCTCGTCAGGACATAGTCAAGCTGTAGTTTCGGAGTTGTCATCTTCCACTTCCGCTGCTCTTCTGGAGATAGCTGGGTTGGTCCCTGCCACGTAAGCTAATGGCGGCGATGATTCCTCTTGAATGTCGATGCAATAATCAGACCACTGCGTTCACACAAGTCGACAAGGCGGTAGCCATTGTCCGATGTTTGCTCCACTGGGAAGAACCATTTACCGAGCACTTCGGATTCCTGATCAAGTCCCATCTTCGCGTTTGCGTCGATTCCCACCACAACGGCATGTTGACAAGGTATCCTGGCTAGCAACGTATTGAGTTCCTCGTAGAAGGCATCCTCGGAATTGTCTTCGGCGGTTTCGGTGGGCGCATGAGCACTCACTATCCACAGATTGAATCCTCTGTGATCCCGCAGTCGCACAAATGCATTCCTACACGACGTTGAGCCGAATTCCTCGATCATACCATTGTAGTCCTTCCTTACAGCGATCGCACAGCCTCCCACTCTCCTATCATCAGCGTCACCACAGTAGATGACGTACTCTCCGACGTTGATGGCTGGTCTATCCTTGAGGCGGGTTTCCTGCAAAGCAGCAAACGGTGCATGGAAGTAGCTCAAAAGATTGGACAACGCAGATTGTTGGATATCACTCGACAATGACCGGCAATTCAGGGTGGCGAAATTGTGGCTTGTGGCCAAAGACTGCATGAACTCCCTAGGTACGGATCCTAAGGAGTTATGGACCAGAGGCCTTAGTGTGCCGGACGACAACACCTTTATGCAATGTGCGGGATACTTTCGCGATATAGTTGTGCACGCTACATCGCTCGAACGTTCCCTGTGTACACTCAAACGTCTGCTGGGTTCAGTAGAAGCAGGGGCACCAACGAGCAGGTACCAACAGACTTGTATACACACCCCCAACCAGCATATGGCAGCATATAGGTAGCAGCATATAGCAGCATATTTCCTCGAGTCTCATCTCCTCCTTTGCGGGATATGCTGCTTTGAGCGGAGCATATGCTGCGGCAATGAATTCTTGGCTATCAGGCGCACGACAGCATATGCTGCTGTAATGATTAATGAATCCTTGGCATCCAGGGGCCTGACGCATCAACGCTCCGGGTTGGGGCAGGGCAGTCGTGCATAGTGCCCCTGCAGTATTCTTCGCTTCCCCAGCCGCCCCAGCAAGGATGTTGGGCGGCTGGGGAAGCGAAAGACACTGCAGGGTCACGACTGATTCTGTGAACTACGGAGATCTTCAAAGGCGCCGACTGCCCAGCCCCTGCCCCAAACCGGAGCGTTGATGCATCCGGTCCCTGGCGCACGGCAGCACTTCTCGGGATCAGGGGTGTGCGTAATTACGGTTTACGATTTACGATTTTACGATTTACGGTGTTTTTTGGCCTCGTAATTGCGGTTTACGATTTACGACATTTTGGACCGTAAATCGTAATTTTTCGTAATTGAAAATACATGCAATGGAAGTGAAATACGATGCATTTCCAGATGATCTGCTCTACTATCACATTGCGTATACTTCTTTTAGTCAGGAGAGGGAAGCAACTTCGGCGCCTGACTGCAGCACAACCCGAATATCAACCTTCAAGGTGATCCTATAATATTAGCGCGAAGCAAACGATTGAAGTCAAAGACTCTCACTAGCTGTCGTCTACGACGCATGGCAGTTTGAAGGAGCTCTTCACAATGAGCTTCGTCTTCTGGTTTTGAATGAGCAACAACTCCTGATTCCCAGAACTATATTAGAGTCAAATAGTTAAACGAAGCGCTCTAATTAAGCCGAAAATGGCTTCAGAGATTGTACCTGGCCCGCCGTTTGGGGTATGGGATATTTTGTCGCTGTCATGAACGAAAGCCTTGCAATAAATGGTTTTGATCCGCGGCCTGTTTCCTCAAGAAAAAACGTGTAAATTCAATCGCGGCTGGCGTGGCGGTTTAAAGGCAGGGTTCGCGATAAAAACGACTCTTGAGCTCTCTTAATAAGAATATGTCGTCGATCACTGGTCGAGAGAGCGCCCCGTCGCACACATGTGGCACGCACGAAAGCGAGGAGGTAGGGAGGGGATCATTACCTCCTCGCTTGCGTGCGTGCCACTTGTGTTCGACGCGGCGATCTCTCGATCAGTGATGGATCATAGATTTGGCCATGACAAAAGTAAAAATAAGTGAAAAATCCCGGAAATCCGCCGGAAAAACGCTTAAAACCAAAGTGTGACAGCTAATTACCGGTGTCGGCCGGTCCCTTAATTAACGCGATTTTCATCAGTGCTTGCTTTTGCGACATTTATTTTGCTTTTAAAGTAATCAGTATTCCCCAGAAATGTTCAGAAATTACTTTAGAAGCAAAACGAAAATTGGCAAAAGAAGCTTCTACACAAATCTCGTTAATTGGGGGGCGGGAGGACACCAAGCCATAATTTGTTCCTGAGCGTTTTTTTCTCCAATTTCTTACTTATTTTCACTTTTATGATGGCCAGATCTACCATTCCATGGGGATAGCACAACAACCGATTTTATCGAGAACTCTGCCTTTAAATCTCAATCTCTGAGAATTAAACCGCCGCGCTAGCCGCGGTTTGAATTTAAACGTTTTTTCTTGAGAACAGCGGGATCCACATCGGAGCAATGGCATTGGCAGTCGTAGGAACAGTTGTCGCGCGTCCGTCGCAGTGATGTGTCGCAAAAGGCTGACATATTGCAAATGTGCCGAAGCCTGTAGCTGTCACTGTCGCTGTGCAGCGCACTGCAACAGCGATATGTTTAAGGCCGCAATTATACTTGACGCGACCAGCGACAATACATTTCAGGAATGCCCATTTTAGGTAGATTTTGATGGGAAACATTGCGTCGCTCGTCGCTGGAAGTATGGTCCCGGCCTAAGGCCGGGATCATACGACCATTGCGGCGATGTGTGAGAAGGAGCAGTCTCCATTAAAGGCACTTTTCGCGATAAAAATCGCTTTTCTGTTTTTTTGCCCATCTTGAAACCGGTCCCATTCTGATTCCAATGATGCTTCTGGAATCGTACATGGAATCCTTCTGGAAATGGAGTTCTGGTCCCTCAAAAATTGAGCTAGGGAAGCATGGTGGACGAGTTGTTCGAGGTTTGTAACATCCGTTTTTTGCAGCCAATGTAAGCGAGCTGACCTGAGCAAAGAGAAAAGTTGAGAATGAAGGGAAGAACGGGGCTTTTGATCGGAAACCATCGCTCAACTCACTATTGCGAGTGTTCCTTTGTTCACGTCGAGGGGCGGAAAGGGGCGGGACTTGCCCACAGCGGCGGGGTTTGCCCACTTTTCTAAGCCGTTTATCGGCTCCTGGGTGGCTTTTCCTCCCGTTTCTTCGACGCTGTTCTGCTTCTGAGAGCCACGAGAAGCGTTTGTCATGGAAAATTCGAGGATGAAGTTTATCGCGAACAGTGCCTTTAATCGCGGCGATGCCGCCTACTGAGGGAATCGATTGTTTTGACGAGCAAAACAGCGTCTCACTGAGTGAAATTGTATGATGTAATCATCCGAGATCGGTTGAAATGTAGGTTACTAATCACATCTCGGAAATATGGAGCAAATACGCATACCGACGCGATGACATCGGCGCCGCTCCCCATTGGGCAACGTTGTGATGAAATAGCGGCGATATGCATATTTTCGGCAATGTAGTAAAAAGGAAGTGGCAACCATTATCGGATGAATATCTCACCCCGTTCAACTCCACGACTGCCTTTGTGCTCATATAAACAATCGATTCCCTTCACAGCGCAAGATCGCCGCGATTGCCGCTATTTCTCACGCATTGCCGCGACGGATGTATGACCGCGTTTCGCGACAGGTGGTCGCTGTCGCCGACAGTGTGTAGCAAAAGTATACCGTACCACCGAGAGGAGGCTACATCTACTTAGAGTTCACAGAGATCAACAAGAAGACCATTCGAACACAGGACTACGATTGAAATACAGGATGAACTAGATGAAGAAAGGGAGCCAGTACGTCACTAAAGGGGAAGCGCAGCGGAGCATAGTTCAGGAAATTAACTATGATACAGTGGCCAGGCACTACCTACTGCTCTAATTCATCCCAACCTGCATTCTTCAAAGTGGGACTCGTACCCCCATTCTAGCGCGCAAAAGAATTTAAAACCTTTTTTCACTAGTTTAAACGCATTTTCTGCGTTTGTCTGCCGCTATTAGCTTCAACGCATGGTAGAGCTGACGTTTGCCAGAAGATATGCAAAAGGTCGTTACGTACCTCAGGAGTTTGAAGCGCTGCATTGTTCCCGACGTTTAAAATGGTCTTAATCAGCAACAGAGCGACACACAGAAAAGGCGTGAGCGCGACATCCAATGCTAATTGTAAGGGTATCAGCAACGTTTTCCGGAGTGAAAGACTTTCGTGGCAAACATGCCTTGCTTTGCTTGTCAACATAAAGCGGTTTCCGTAATGGCATCCTATGGAATTGCACGTGGACAGCTGAGATCGCTCAAGAACAAGTCTTCCCTTGCACTACTATTATGATGCGTTTTGTGATTATAGCACAGCGTGAAGTGTATACTATGTCTGCGCGGGACACTGAAATCTGTGAGAAATGTATTTTTTCCTTCTGTACTCCCTGCCAATCCTATGGCTTCAAAAGCAATAAATACCTGAAGCAAACATTCCTTGCTTATTGTGGTGAGCGCGAAGCGCTCATCATTTTTGGCTTTGATTCGCCATCGCGCAACCCCCTGATCTCAGTATCAGGGTCCAGAGTAAAATTAGGAAGACCGTTCTTTTTGCATTTAATACACTTCAGGAGGCTGAATAACTATTCAAAAATTGGTCCGGAATGTTACCTGAGATTCGAGAAAAATTGTTAAAACCACGTCATTTTGGTCGAAAGAAGGGTTCATCTCCTTTTTTTTCAGTTGGCGTACACGATCTTGTTGGAAGACTTAACGTTGAGCTTGAAAGCTCATTTTTGGCCAGAAAGTTGGTTATGATTGCACCTAGCTCCTGTCAAAATTTGAAGTTGGTAGCCCAATTTTTGTGGAACCTCAAAATTGAGGGTCAGGAAAGTCAAAAACACGTAAACATGTTATTATAAACCATCCGACGTTTACTCATCCGTAAAAATGAACTAATGAAATAAACACCGTTACTGATGGGCTTTTGCTCAGGATCGGACGCGCCCTGAAACGGGGCAACGCTTCAATCAATACGGCGGGATCTCGGAAGTACTTTTTGGAACGCCGCACGGTGTGAATCAGAAGTGGGCCACAGAACGCCGTAGAAAGTGTGTGGGACCCAAATGAGTGTGCGCAGGACGCCGTAGAAAGTGTGCGGGACCCAAATGAGTGTGCGCAGAACGCCGTAGAAAGTGTGTGGGACCCAAATAACAGTGCGCCGGACGCCGTAGAAAGTGTGCGGGACCCAAATGAGAGTGCGCAGGACGCCGTACAAAGTGTGTGGGACCCAAATGAGAGTGCGCAGAACGCCGTAGAAAGTGTGTGGGACCCAAATAACAGTGCGCCGGACGCCTCAGAAAGTGTGTGGGACACAAATGAGAGTGCGCAGGACGCCGTAGAAAGTGTGTGGGACCCAAATGACAGTGCGCAGAACGCCGTAGAAAGTGTGTGGGACCCAAATAACAGTGCGCAGGACGCCGTAGAAACTGTGTGGGACCGAAATGAGAGTGCACAGAACGCCGTAGAAAGTGTGTGGGACCCAAATAACAGTGCGCCGGACGCCGTAGAAAGTGTGCGGGACCCAAATGAGAGTGCGCAGGACGCCGTAGAAAGTGTGCGGGACCCAAATGAGAGTGCGCAGGACGCCGTAGGAAGTGTGTGGGACCCGAATGAGAGTGCGCAGAACGCCGTAGAAAGTTTGTGGGACCCAAATGAGAGTGCGCCGGACGCCGTGGAAAGTAAGCAGGACCCAAGAAAAAGTGCGCCGAACGCCGTAGGAAGTGTGTGGGACCCAAATGAGTGTGCGCAGAACGCCGTAGAAAGTGTGTGTGTGATCCAAATGAGAGAGCGCAGAACGCCGTAGAAAGTGTGGGGGACCCAAATAACAGACCGCCGGACGCCGTAGAAAGTGTGGGACCCAAATGAGAGTGCGCAGGACGCCGTAGAAAGTGTGTGCGGACCTGAATGAGAGTGCGCAGAACGCCGTAGAAAGTGTGTGGGACCCAGATAACAGTGCGCCGGACGCCGTAGGAAGTGTGTGGGACCCAAATGAGTGTGCGCAGAACGCCGTAGAAAGTGTGTGGGACCCAAATAATAGTGCGCCGGACGCCGTAAAAAGTGTGCAGCACCCAAATGAGAGTGCGCAGGACGCCGTACAAAGTGTGTGGGACCTAAATGAGAGTGCGCAGGACGCCGTAGAAAGTGTGTGGGACCCGAATGAGAGTGCGCAGTACGCCGTAGAAAGTGTGTGGGACCCAAATGAGAGTGCGCAGGACGCCGTAGAAAGTGTGTGGGACCCAAATAACAGTGCGCCGGACGCCTCAGAAAGTGTGTGGGACCTTAAATGATTGGTGCGCGCAGAACGCCGTAGAAAGTGTGTGGGACCCAAATAACAGTGCGCCGGACGCCATAAAAAGTGTGCGGGACCCAAATGAGTGTGCGGGACCCAAATGAGAGAGCGCAGAACGCCGTAGAAAGTGTGTGGGACCCAAATAACAGTGCGCCGGACGTCGTAGAAAGTGTGCGGGACCCAAATGAGAGTGCGCAGGACGCCGTAGAAAGTGTGTGGGACCCAAATGAGAGTGCGCAGGACGCCGTAGAAAGTGTGTGGGACCCAAATAACAGTGCGCCGGACGCCGTAGAAAGTGTGCGGGACCCAAATGAGTGTGCGCAGAACGCCGTAGAAAGTGTGTGGGACCCAAATAACAGTGCGCCGGACGCCGTAGAAAGTGTGCGGGACCAAAATGAGAGTGCGCAGGACGCCGTAGAAAGTGTGTGGGCCCCAAATAACAGTGCGTCGGACGCCGTAGAAAGTGTGGGACCCAAATGAGTGTGCGCAGGACGCCGTAGAAAGTGTGCGGGACCCAAATGAGTGTGCGCAGGACGCCGTAGAAAGTGTGTGGGACCCAACAAT